>JAJPUD010017469.1:0-31211 GCA_023553655.1 Myrmecobius fasciatus
ACATCATTCTGCGGCAGCAGGGTGACATATACTGCTATTATAAGATGCAGAATTGGAAGTGGTCTCTGACAAAAGAAAACCAATCTGGTTCCAGTAGTCTTTGGCGGTGCTAGGGTCCTTTCCTTCCATGGAAGTTTTCTGTGGCTCCTTATGGCATGTCTTGGCTCACATGAACACCAGGGTTGTGTCCTGTGAATGTATGTGGGTTCTCGCTTGCCCCCCTAAGGCACTACTAGTCTTAAATATCTTTATACAGATAGAAATCAGCAGGAAATGAACTCAGTCAGACTAAACACCAGAAGAATAGGCCCATGAATGCTCAGACTGGCTATCTGCTGCTTGTCTGAAGCTTCCTATTGAGTCCTTCTCCTTTCCTTTCCCCAGAAGCCTTAGCTATAACAAAAGACCAAGGAAGATGCTAATTAATGTAGTAACTCAGACCCTGTCCCAATAGCACCCCACCCTTTAATGGTGTTTTTCTATTCATCATATAGTGAGTCATTCTCTTCCAAGTGCTGAATCCGACATCACTCTGTGCCAGCTTCTGCTGCTGACCATGCTATATAAGCCACCATTAGGGCATCCACTTGATTACAAAACTTAGGTCATCCTTGGATGGGGTAGGTGGCCCTGTGGAACTGGTTACTACTGAGTCAGTCAGGACTTCTGGGAATGGGGCCACCCACGACAGTGCCTCCGCAAGGCTTTCTGGTTAGTGCACAGAGGCAGAGGAAACCACAGATTCTGAGAGGGACATCCTGCCTTTATGAGACCCTTAGCTGTCCTCATCACTGTTCCAGAATGATATATGACTCAGCACCATTACATCAGCACCTTATTGTGCCTGAGTCTGGGGGTGTGAGGGTAATTCTGGAGGACTTTCCAATTTATGCTTGTTCTCGTTCAGCCTCGACACCATGAGTGAACATGTCCTGAGCTTCCCTTGTGCTTAAAGAACCATTCTGGGCACCCTTTCATCGGTCACAGAGAGACTTGGTTCCTTTGGTTTCCCAGAATCCACATCAAGAATTCACATAGATACAAAGCTCAAGAGCCCTTAAAATCATCTAATCCAAATACAGGTGAGGGAATTGAGGACCAGAGTAGTTATGGGATTTTCCAAGGTCATGTAGTTACCACGTGGCAGAGAAAGGATTCAAATTCAAGTGTTCTCACTCCAGATCCATTCTTTCTAAGCCCATCTGTAGATGTACAAATTATATCTGGGAATCAGTCTTTTCAAAGAGTAATACTCTTTTCCACTAGCCAACTGCAGTGTCAGTCTGATTATCAGCCTGGAATCCCAGCTGCTTTGCAATGCTCTTTTTGCATTTAAACATTCCTTTGGACTTTTTCTTATTCTCCACTATATCTAATAATTAGTGAACACGTCTTCTCCCTCCCTTCCTCCCACTAGATATTAAGGTCCTTGAGGACAGGGTCTCTGCTATACATAGCTTACATATGTGCCAATTAAAGTATCTTAGGCATATGGTAATACATAAAGGAGCTGTGAATTCATTAGTCTGACAAAGATTATAACCTATAAAGTCTCAGAGTTGTCTGATTCTTAAAAAGGCTAAGTAATATACCTGTAGTCAAATAGCTAGGGTCAGATGTGACAATAGGTATAGTCAATAGGTATTTGGCTTGTTAACTTGGATTAAATTTAACTCTTCATAATGCTCCCCATGCTATAGGGAAAAGAGCTCTTTTCTACAGAAGGAAACCAAAGTCTAAAGGAATTAAGTGATTTGCCCCCCCAGGTTCATGCAGGACATTGGCAGCAGAGCTGGGATAATCATAATCATAAAAAGATTGTGTTATATTATGGTTTCCTTACAATAATCTCATAAAGATCACAGAACAAACTTTACTGTGTCTATTTAACGGATCACAAAGTGAAGGCTCAGAGAGATCAATTGATTTGTTAGAGGCAGCTAGATGGCAAAGTAGAAGAAAAGCACTGAACCTCTAATCAAACAGGAAGATCTGAGTTCAAATTTAACATCAGATATTTAATACTTGCATGACCTCGGTTTTTTCATTTGTAAAATACGGGATACTAAATACCTACCTTCCAAGGTTGTTACAAAGCTGAAATGAAAACACTGGACACAAATCATGAAGTTTCTGTTGGACTCCCAACTCAAACCCTGATCTGTTTGTAAGGAAAAACCTACACCCTCATTTCTACCCAACCCTCTAATATGTACACACATATATATGCTTTTATTCACTCTGCCTCAGACTATCCAACTTCAATTCACCATATAGTATATACTGCTTTATCTTATCAACTAACTCTGCCATGTGTATAAATCTTGTCTTTCATTCTAAACAAAAAAAAAAAAAAAAGATTCAGGGACCTTAGTGGAGCCGCAAGTTCAATATGAATCAACATTATGACATGGAAGCCAAAAAAGAATAATGTGATCTTCAGCTAATCAAAAGGGTCTTAGTTTCCAAGAATAAGGAAGTAATCATATTTCTGTACTCTATCTCTTATTAGACTACATAATTGGAGCATTATGTCCAGTTCTGGGGGCCACATTTTAGAATGGGCTTTGAAAAGATGAAGAGCATCCATCCAAAGTATGCTCTGGATGGTTCAGGTGCTTAAGTTTATGCCATATGAGCATTGGTTGAAGGAACTCAACATACTTAGTCAAGAGAAATCTCACTAAAGACATACTAGCCATCTTCAGGTATCTAAATTCAGACTATTTTATAGCATAAAATAGAATTAAATAAAGGCACAGAAGTACAAAGGAAATATAGAAGAAAATTGAATTTGCATGGTCATAGAGAGGTAATGAATAGAAGTTTAAAAGAAGCAGATTCTGATTCTAGATCCAGAGATCTCTCTGATACTTCTTTCATATCTTCTCCCCGACCTCAAGCACACAGTAAATGCTCAACAAATATTTGTTGACTTGGGCCATTCTATGGCCATGTCAAAATAGCATTTCTTTTTTTTTCTTTTTTCTTTTTTTTTAAATTTTATTTTATTTGCATAACATATGTGTGGGTAATTCTTCAACACTAACCCTTACATAGTTTTCCGTTACAAATTTTTCCCCCCAACTTCCCCACCCCTTCACTAGATGGCAGGATATCCACTACATGTTAATTATGTTAAAATATTGGCAAATCGAATATATGTATACATATTTCCAAACTTATCATTGTTGTGCAAGAAAAATCTTATCTACACAAACGATATATCAGATAAAGGAAACACAATGTAAGCAAACATCAATCAAGGAGTATGAGAATGTTATGTTGTGGTCCACATTTCGCATCCCTCTCTCTGGGTGTATATGGCTTTCTTCAGTGAACAATTGGAGGTGGTTTGAAACATATCATTGTTGAAGAGAGCCATGTCCATCAGAATTAATTGTCATATAGTACTGTTGTTGCCGTGTATAATGATCTCCTGGTTCTGCTCATTTCACTCAGCATCAGTTCATGTAAGTCTCTCCAGGCCTCTCTGAAATCATCTTGCTGGTCATTTCTTACAGAGCAATGATATTCCATAATGTTCATATACCATAATTTATTCAGCCATTCTCCAATTGAAAGGCATCTATTCAATTTTCAGTTTCTAGCCACTACAAAAAGGGCTGCCACAAACATTCTTGCACATGTGGGGCCTTTTCTTTCCTTTATGATTTCTTTGGGATATAAGCCCAATAGAAATGCTGCTGGGTCAAAGGGTATGCACAGTTTGATAACTTTTTGAGCATAGCTCCAAACTGCTCTCCAGAATGGCTGTATCCGTTCACAGCTCCACCAACAATGCATCAGTGTCCCAGCCCTCCCACAACCCCTCCAACATTGATCATTAACTTTTCCTGTCATTTTAGCCAATCTGACAGGTGTGAAGTGGTACCTCAGGGTTGTCTTGATTTGCATTTCTCTGATCAACAGTGATTTGGAGCACCTTTTCATATGACTATAAATAGTTTTAATTTCATCCTCTGAAAATTGTCTGTTCATATCCTTTGACCATTTATTGATTGGAGAATGGCTTGAATTTTTATAAATATGAGACAATTCTCTATATATTTTTGAGATGAGACCTTTATCAGAACCCTTGAATGTAAAGATGATTTCCCAATTTATTACTTCCCTCCTAATCTTGTCTGCATTGATTTTGTTTGTACAAAAACTTTTTAACTTAATATAGTCAAAGTTATCTATCTGGTTTTCAATTAAGAGTTCCAGTTCTTCTTTGGACATAAATTTATTCCATCTCCAAAGGTCTGAGAGGTGAACTATATTACATTCCTCTAATTTACTTATAGTATCACTCTTTATATCCAGATCATGAACCCATTTAGATCTTATGTTGGTATGTGGTGTTAGATGTGGGTCAAGCCCTAATTTCTTCCACACTAGTTTCCAGTTTTCCCAGCAGTTTTTGTCAAATAGTGAATACTTATCCCAAAAGCTGGGGTCTTTAGGTTTATCAAAAACCAAATTGCTATAGTTATTGCCTAGTTTGTCTTGTGATTCTATCCTATTCCACTGATCGACTGCTCTATTTCTTAGCCAGTACCAAATGGTTTTGATGACCGCTGCTTTATAATATAGTTTTAGATCTGGTACAGCAAGTCCACCATCGTCAGCCTTTTTTTTCATTAATCCCCTTGAAATTCTTGACCTTTTGTTTTTCCAAATGAACTTTGCTACTATTTTTTCTAGGTCTGTAAGATAATTTCTTGGGAGTTTGATTGGTATGGCACTAAATAAGTAAATTAGTTTGGGTAGTATTGTCATTTTTATTATATTCACTCGTCCTACCCATGAGCATTTTAAGTTTTTCCAATTGACTAGGTCTGATTTGATTTGTGTGGAAAGTGTTTTGTAATTTAGTTCATATAGTTCCTGACTATCCCTTGGCAGAAAAATTCCCAAATATTTTATACTATCAACAGTTACAAAATAGCATTTCTACAGGACTGGTACATATGCTCTGTTCCAAGATCTCAAAAACTTTTCTTCCTAATTCCTAATTCCTATATAGCAACAGTTCTCAACTTTTGTGATCTCAAGACCCCTTTAAAGTCTGAAAATTATGGAGGACCCTAAAGAGCTTTTGCTTATGTGGGCCACGTCTATTTATATTTCCCATTCAGACATTGAAACACCTTAATATTATTATGAAAATGTTTTGATCTCACAGTCCCTATGGGAAAAGTCTTAAGGACCCCAAGGATCCTCAGACCGCCATTTTGGAACTGCTGCTATACAGAAAGTTTTCCCAGTCAGAAATGATCCTCTGTTGCCAGAATATTATCTGTTTTCTTTCTTTGTACCTTCTCTGTGCATTTATTCGATCCTATTTTATATAATAGGTTTTTTATATGATCATAACCTCTCCTCCACAATTGCTTAAAACAGACTATAAACTTCAAGAAGGAAGGAATTCTATCTTATTCCTCTCTTCCCCAAAACCTAACACAATGCTATAAAAATATGAGACAATTAGTTATGGTTTTTGTTAATTTAATTGAAAAGAAATTAACTGAAATCTAGTTTTGCCTCTGACAGTAAATAGCTATTTAGCTCTGGTGGTAGGAAGGACAATGTAAAAGAACATTGCATCTGAAGTCAGAAGATCACGACAGCAACATAGCACTGGGAGATGGACCAAGCTTAGAGGTTAGGAAATTCAACCTTCCCTTTTAATAGATGAGAAACGAAGGTTCAGGGAATGGAGGTGACTTTCCCAAATTTATACAAGTTACAAGGAGCAGAGCCAAGATTCTTTCTACCATATAATACAGTGAGTTCACATCTTGCCTTTGTCATTTGCCATCTAGATGGCATTGGACAAATCCCTTGATTTCTTTAGGTTATGGTCTCTCCCTCTCTTAAAAAAGGGGGGTCAGATTAAATCTCAACGATCCTTTCCAGTTCCTACATTCTTTGATCCCATTCCAGAATTCACATCACAGGGATATTTTTCGATGAGTCAGCAATCCAAAGGTTTCCCAGGCTGTCTAGGTGTTTGTTCATTGCTCACGGATGGGGATCATTTTCTTGACCACATTTTGTGCCTTTTTTATGGTAGCCCTGAGTACTCTGTTTGTTTTGATTTCTCAGCTCCCATAGTTGGATGATGATTTATGTGGCTTTCAGAATAGAAGGGCTGAAAGGCCTAATTGTGTGTGTGGCTTCTTGGGTTGTTTGAGCTTATGAATATTTTAATAGGATTTTGATTCCTTCAAAACAAATATCTAAGAAAAATTTGCACCAGGAGCAAATTGCATGATTCCCTGCCCTCCCTACAAAACACAACTAAAATGGGGGAAAAAGACAAAAAAACAATAAAATTATTACAATTTTGAAAGCTCCCCCCCAAGAATCTGCACTATTCTTACTCTTTACACATTCTCTCTAATATATTATTAGTATTAGACTTAATATATCTTTCTAACAACAAGATAATCTTATCCTAAGGCTAGCATGTTTGTTCATCATTAACTCATTTTACAGAATTCACAGTCTGTTCACTGGAGAAAATGAAGAACTGATTCATTTTTCTAGGACTTCAAGCCTTGAATCTGGGTAGCCATCATAGTAGATTACTTCACATGATAGACAGCAGCACCTATGGATTGAGTGTGACATTGCAGCTCAGCTCTATAACATAGTGTAAATAAATATCCATTCAAATGAAGAGATAGGTCAAGTTGTATATGGATGCCAAGATGAAATTATGGGTGGAACTGGTTCCCATAATGACAGTAACTTAAATTTATATGGTACTTTACAATTACAAAACTCTGCATATACATTATCTCATTGGATCCTCATTACAACTTTATGAGGTAAGCAGTTCAAACACCATAATCCCCATTTTACAGTTGAAGCAACTAGGGCTCAAAGTAGGAAAGTCATTTTCCTCAAATAAGTGATCCGACAGATTCATTGGAGTTCAGAGGAAGTATGCTGCCCATATAGAGCAGTAATGTGTTGGTTAGTAAAATCTTATCAGTAGCCCATCATCACACTGATGCCCCGTGGCTTGCTCATGCAGGGCTTTCTCTCCAGGAATTCTACCAACTTCCTGGCTACATATGGAACTGCTCCTCGGAACTCAAGTCCTACTGGCTACCTTGCCCTATTTTGTATTTTGCTGAACTCTGGATTGACCCCTGCATGGATGTTGGTTTGTTTTTTCTGATCAAGAGTTACACTACTCCTTCTTTTCCCAAGATGGTTCTTTCCTCAGGAACTTATGATTACCCTGAATCAGCAGCTTCATCCTCACTCCACCTCACCACATCCCAGAGGCCAAGGATTCTATTCAATGTCCCACAGCTAATAAATGACTCAAGATGAGAACTCAGATCTCTTAAGTCCACAAGTTCCACTAAATGTTTAGAGACCCTAAGAAGATAAATGTGATCATGAATGCAAAAGAAGTTTTTATGATATAGCATAATTTATGAATAAATAGTATTATTATTTTACTGACAATGCCACATAAATATTTCATATATATAATATATATACACACATATAGATGTATATCTGAAATAGTATTATTTTATTAAGACACTGCCATATATAATATATATTAGATATTATTATATATTATAATATAAATATATGATACATTTACATGTATACCCATATACCCATACAAATATCCATAGCTATTTGTATCAATTTATTGCTTTTTATTGTATTAATTTACCATTTAGATGCATTCTTATATTTGAAGAGTTTAATGCTCCACAAAAGGTTATAGATTTCCCTCTCTCCATCCCATTCAAGCTAGGAGAGACATTTTTTGAGCTCTTCTCTATAGGAAGAATCTAACCTCTCATAAGATCTTTCCTATCGGTTCAGTATTCTCATGTCATATATATATATATATATGATGTCAATCATCTGAATGAAAACTGACAAGTTCAGCCTATTCCAAATACAGGAATACCCCACATAATGTTCTTAATCGACTCTGGGGGAACACAGTAGGTGAAAGAACATTATAAGGGCAGTTAGCTCCATAGAACAATGTTATAAGTGGATCACTGGCTGAATTGTGTTATAGTAGGCTTTTGTGATTTTTATAGGTTGGTTATAATATATAAATTATATTATTATAAAATGACATTGGCTAGGGCCATTTATTCAGAATACACTTATTTCCAGATGGTAACTTGAGGATACAAAATCTGACTTAAATTCCTTGTCTGTATGAAGTGTAGTACCGAAAATAAAATATGTATACATGTACCTCATATTAACATAATGACACGCATATGAATAAATACCGTCTGGCCTTGAATACCATAATAGTAAAATGTAATATTTTCCCCAGAGCCACTCAGATAATGTTATGATGCCAGAGCCAAAAGATGACAGCATAATTGAACTAATGCCCAAAGGCAATTACTGATTACAATGGATTATTTCTACAAAGAAAGTTGACCAATAGATTAGTTGTCACATAGCAGGCAGATTTGTCCAATTCTGCCATGATTATTAAAGAGACTGAACTATCCAATATTATAAGTAGATGCAAAATATTAAGCCTTAAGCATTTTTTCCAGATTTAAGTCTAAAAATCTATGGATGATGGTACTTTGATTTAACAACTGAGTTTTCTGGGAGCTATTTTTATAGGCTAGTTATAGGACTGAGGTTCAAATTCCACCTCCAAAGATGAAGATTAATTTTCCCTGAGTTCATATCTAGCCTTAAACACTTCCTAGTTGGGTGAATGGTTTAACCTTGTTTGCCTCAGTTTCCTCATCTGTAAAATGAACTGGAGAAGAAAATGGTAAACCATTCTAGTATCTTTGCCAAGAAAACTCCAAATGGAGTCACAAAGAATCAGGCATGATTGAAAAAACCAAACGATAGCAACACTTACATGATCTTAAGCAAATCACTTAACCTCCCTCAATTTCCAGATCTGTACAATGAGGAGCTTGGGGGAAAATGACCTCCCAGTTCCCTTCCAGTTCTGGCTCTATGATCCCTTGTCTATGAGCTTATGGTATATTTTTCTTTATTATATTTACTCTCCATGTTCAGGCAGAATAAAAATCACAAGATTTAGAATCTGAGTAAATTAAAAAAACCAAGAATAGATATAACTTTTTCTATTCCATCTTTTAACAAAGTGATCATTAACAATGCAGAGAGCTGTTGTACATACACAGTAAAGCAATAACAAATAATATGGAACTGAACACCTGAAAGTCGTTGGAATGTTTTGTTTTATTTGGGAAATTACCAATTTTAGAACTGCCTTTATGGAAACTTTGTCTAAAATCCAGATTGTATACCATTATACAATCTATATTTATTAACTAATAGCCAAGCTGAATCAAAGTACCACATGATTCTACTGGCTTGCAATTTAAAAATTGCCTCCAAACCCATTGATGCACCAGAGTGAAGAGACAGACTCATCCACAAGACAAGATATGGTTTTAACAAATAAAGTCTGGCTTTCCCTACTGGACTGACACAAAGTATTTCTCTACCACTGCCACAACTTCAACCAGCCACCATCCTCCATAGACCCCTCTCCTCCCCCCCCAAAAAAAAGAAGAAAAGAAAAGAAAAAAACAGGGTATAAATATGTCAAGAAAAGAAAGAAAACATGTATACAACATTCAGAAATTGGCTGCCAATGGAAAGAGACAAGAGAAATGAAGACAATCCCACACATACTTTGCTTGCTACCATGGACCACTGAATTCACTGGTTACCATGGCGGGCGCTGGCTGGAAGGTGGACTCTAGAGGGCAAGCTTTGTTTCTGATCTGCCCAAACAGAGAGTCCTGATTCAGTCTGTTGGTTTGTGTACTTTGGGGTAAGCCATCCTCACATTGAAAGAGCCAAGGGGAGATCATTTTAGCTTGACTTTATCTCATACCTTTGGGTTTCTCTTAGCATCCTGCCCTCCCCCACTCCTTCTCTCCCTCAAGCTTTTCCTTCCCACTCTTAACTCATAAACCTCTTTCCCTCCATTTGGGACTCTAGAAAGAGGAAATCAACTGGGATTCTCTTCTCACACTGAAAAAAACTAAAGAGGAATGGGACAAGTGCTGAGAACAAATGGGTGGGTGTCAAAAACAAAGTTCAGGGTCTAACTTTTCTCTTTTTTCCAATTTCACTCCTCCCTCTCCTCCAAAACATATTTTGAATTTAATGAAATATCCAAGTCACAGAATACTTCTGAAGTCCTTTAATTTAAAATTCTAAAAATATGATAATAGTAAATTATACAAGGACAGGGTTAATTACTAATAGAAGTATATTGTAGAAGTAGGAAGAACACTGAACTGGAAGTCAAAATTGAGATCTGGATTCTAGTCCTGGATCTGAACTCATTAAAATATTCTGAGACTTTGCTTTCTAATTTGTCCAAAGACAATAGTTATAAAGAGGATCAAATGAGTTAATGAGAAAACACTTTTCAAAGTACAAAGTACTATTAAAATGAATGAATGAAATTAATAAATGAATTAATTATTAAATAATGAATGAATTCAGTTCTTGCTATGTACCGAACCTTGGGGATACAAATAAAAAATTAAATACAGTTCCTGCCCTCAATGAACTTATATCCTACTAGTACAGAGTGAACTTGTGGCCACAGAGAGTTATTATGGTGTGGAAAGGTAAAAGGAAGGGACATAGAGCCATAAAGAAATAAATTGACAAGCCCTTTCTAGTAGCTAAGCTCTTTTGCTAATGGGAAAGGCAGAAAGCTATTAGAAAAGAAATTTACTGAGAAGGTTGAACAAGAACAATAGTTATAATAACACTCTCTCCATACTACTATACAGTCTCCCCTTGGAGAGGATGAGCTAAGATTTAAAGTACAATAGGAGTGAGGGGCTTGAGTAGAGAACACTGGTGGTCCAAAGATATCTTCCAACTTATACAAACATGATATCAGCAGCAGCAGCTGGAAGACCATCAGATTCATCCTCCTCACTTTTACAAATGAGGAAACTGACACCCAGGGAAGATGAATTAATTTCTCCAATACACATGGGCACCAAGCATCAAAGGTAGGATTTGAAGCCAGGTTCTTTGCTTTTAGAGTCCCTATTCTTTCCATTTTACCATGCTACTCCCCTCCAAAGCAGAGTTGGATATAAGCTTAAAGATCATTAAAGTCAACTTTTTTATTTCATAGATGAGCAAACTGAGATCAGGAAAAGCAAAGTGATTTTCCTGGGTTACACAGCTAGTAAGGTTTAAATTCTGAAACAGGATTTAAACTCAGGTCTTCCTGATTCCAAGTCCCGAACTCTATATACCATGCCACTTAGCTTATTCTCAGCTCTCACAGTCCTTTTCTCCCTTTGTATAGTCCTCATGAAGTTTCCCCTTAGCTCATTGCTGGCCTCTGTGAATTAGTATCTCTCTAGAGTCCATTTCTTATCACCATAAGAGACCAGATCCCTGAAGTAGTCACCATCCTCAGGGGACTATCTTTCTGTGACTGTTTGCAAGTGCATCCTGTCTTATGGGTCACTCTTGCTCTGATGAGTTCTCTTACTAGCTCCAGCTGCCAATGGGACCTCTGATGACTATAATGGGTCCACTGGTTTCCTGGATACCTGGAGTGGGCACCTTGGAACACTCATTCATGTAAGATCAAGGAAAGTTAATACAAAAGAAACAGATGACATGCACTCATAAAAACAGATGGGGGTACACATGGTATTTCTATTGCCATGATGGGGTGGGAGACAAGATAGTGGACAGTACCCTCCTCCAACCCCATCTAACAACACCCTCTTAGTGATTCTGCCTCACTACCAGAAAGGTGGAAAGGGAGACCAACAGAAGAGTGGGTGACTCCTTTGTGGATCCTTTTGTATGGATGCTCAATTTCAGTTCAGCAGCCCATGAGCCATTACTCTTGCTATCTCTTCAATCAACCAGAAAACTCTTTATCCTCACATAGTCCACAGTCCTTCATGGTGAGAATGAAATAGGCTGAATAGATCCTGAAAATCTGGGGTTTCAGTTGCCTAGCCATATTTTAAAGATGTGAATAAACAGGGATAAAATCATTGCATTAAAAATAATACACACAATGCTGGAGTTTTGCTTTTGTTGGTGGTGGCTTGTGGGAGAGAGGGGAATCTTTTTGTTTGTTTGTTTGTTTCTCTCCAAACATTCCTTATAATGATGATGTGTGATTAAGCAAAAATATTGTGATACATTGGTTATGTCTGACAACATGTGCTTTATTCCATACCCATAGTTCTGTCAGTCAATCAACAAACATTTATTAAGCATTCACTATGCCCCAGACACCATGCTAAGGCTAAGATAATAAACAGTCCTTGTCTTCATGCAGGGTACTTTGTAGTGACTTCTGATGTCTTTTAATATTATTTTTCTTTACATTATTGAGGTCATTATATAAATTGTTTTCCTGGTTCTTAGTATACCATGTATCAGTTCATATAAGTCTTCTCAACTTTCACTAAATTTTTCATACACATTGTTTCTTATGGTATCATAATGTTACATTATATTCATCCGCCACAATTTGTTCAGTAATTCCCCATTCAAGAAGCACACATTTGTCATTCTTTGCCATCACAATACATGCTGTTATAAATATCCGTATGTGTATAAATATGACTTTCCCTATATCTACATACTACATATATATATATGTGCGTATATATATATATATATGTATACATATATATACATGTACACACAATATGACTTTCCCTATATCTGTATATACACATTTACACACACACATACACACAAGGATATTTCTAAAAGCATGTTTTGTGGTGGCAGAGAACTATAAATGTGTGATTCTTCAAGTGCATATATATATATATATATATGTGTACAATATGATTTTCCCTTTGACTTTGACATTCTTGGGGCATATATCCATAGTAGTATCCCTGAATCAAAGATCAAATTTAGGGACTTTTATGGCATAGTTCCAAATTGTTGTCCAGAAGAGTTTTGCCTTGTCCTCTGAAGCAATGTTCCTGAATGTCCATTTTGCCATATCCTATTAGTTTCTTTGGCAACTCATCAGACTGGAAGGAACCCAGTCTGTCTGCAAATATTTATTGAACATCAGTTGTGTATAGAGTGCCATGGAAGGTGCTAAAGAGAAATGCAAAGAAATATGAGACACAGTCCCTAACCTAATAGAACTTGGAGTCTAGTTCCAGAGACAAGGCATAGACATATGCCAAGTTAAACAACAATTCAAAAGTTGATAACAATAGATGAGATGCCACTAGACAGTACAGAATTAATTGCTTGCAATGTTAATGAATGATACAGACAATAAGTATTCTAAATTTGAAGGAAATTACTTGGGATTGAAATAGGCTAAGAAGACGTAAAGAAGATGGAAGGCCTTGAACTGGACCTTGAAGATTGGGTAGAATTCAAAGAGAAAAGGAGAAAGGAAATTGGCATTCTAAGCCATGGTGGTGGGAAAGCTGAGGATTTTTGAGGATACAATGACTAGCCTAGTGTGGTTGGAGCAGATGATTTGTGAAGGAGGATGGTAAGATGTAAATGCTTCAGTGACACAAATACAGGGAAAGTGATGTATGGGAAATGTATTATCCATGGGCAAGTCAACAATGAATGGTAATAACTAGAGAAAACATTAGGGAGAGGCTGGAAGTATTTTCACCATGGGGCCCAAACTAGATACCACTTGAATAGACAACAATGAATAATGCCTATACATTGGCCTTCAACTGAATACAATTCAATCCATGGGATAGTGTAGCATAGCAGAAAGAGCCCTGGTTTGGGGTTCCATCACTGTCGCTTATCAGCCATGTGACATTGAACAAGTCTTTTCATTTTTCTGAGTCTCCTTTGCAAAATAGGATTGTTGTAAGTATCAAATAAAATCAAAATCTGATATTTTTAATCTTGACTGTGACCACCTACCTATGTTAACCATGAGCAAGTTATGTCATTTTTCTGAGAGAGTTTCTTTACATGTGAAATACCAGAGTTAAAGGGCAGGTTAGTTAGTTAGGCAGTGCAATAGATAGAGCAGTCTATCAGACTTTCCAGCTGTGTGACCATGGGCAAGTCACTTAACCCTAATTGCCTCAAAAAAGAACCCCAAAACAAGATAAATTTGCCTTTGGATTCCAGTGTCTGACGTATGGTACTCACTTAATAAATATTTATTGATTGTTTATGATCTTCTGACCCTATACGAGATTACATTTGTGAAAGAGCTTTGAAAATCATAAAATACTAAACAGATATTTGATCTTATCAATAATAATAATAATAGCTTATCTTTATGTAGTACTTTCAGGTTTATAAAGGACTCATTTGACTCTCACAACCATTCTGGGAGATGTCCTATTATTATTCCTATTTTCCAGATGAGGAAATTAAGCTATATAGAAATTGTGACTTGCCTAAGATTACACAACTAATAAGTATCTGAAATAGAACTCAAACTTATCACTAGTACATATCCAGAAAAGAGGAAGACAAACTGGATGCTATAAGAATTTAACTTTCTCGTAGAAGAGGGAAAATTTGTCATTGTGAAACAGAGACTAAGGAGTATGAAATCAAGGGTGTAATTTAATATAATTAAGTGGTAAGATGGATAGTCAGAAGAGATATGTCAAATACAAGACCCAAAGGTCTCATGCCACTCACAACTCCTGAATTCAGCTCATATCAGATTATAACATAATGGAAAATATTTAACAAAATAAATTTAAAATGCAGTAAAATCTAGATAATACATTTTAAAATTAAGTTAATATGAGTCTCTGAGGGATCCTTGGGTACTTTTTATTGCCCCCCTGCTTCTATATGAAGTTGACATGATTGGTTCAGAGAATAGTTGAATTGGGATAAAGGCAGGATCAGTGCTGAATGGAGAATTCATAACACGTTTCATGTAGGAGGTGGGACTTGGGATGGACTGTGAAGAGCTGACTGGACTTAGCCTTGGAGTGACCCAGTTTTATGTTTGAATTTTTATCATTTAGGAAGTGGTAGTACCTACAATTGGTCAGAAGTGTGTTAAAACTCCTGACAAAGACTGGCAAGAAGAGAAAGAAAACCAGATGCTGAAATATTCTCAAATATAAGTGCTCCTTTCCTGGAAAGCCTCAACTCTCTGTTTTGGTAGACACATTAGAACACACGAAGCTGTGTATTAACAAGGTCTGATTTAAAAAAAAAAGTCACCTAGATTAATGCCCTGTCAAAGTGCTGAAAGAAGGTCAGGTAAGAATAACAATGGCTGCTTCCTAAAAGCCTTTAGCTGATGGGGGAGAGAAACAACACCAGCTTTGCCTCATTTTCCACAAGCATCTCCTTTCTTAAAATGTCAATATCATAAGATATGTACTCTTCAAGTTATGTTCAAAAATCTTGATCTTAGAGGTTAGACTCAGGGGTTCAATTGTAGAAAATATCTTCCTTATTTAAGAATTTCTATTATTTGCATTCCTCCTTTCTATGGTAATCTTAGAAAATCAGTAGTTCAAAGAAATGTTGAAGTTCATGTCCTTGGAAAATAGTAGAAAATCTCTTTCATTGAAATATGATTCTGTGGCTATTGGGTGGAGGACATTGTAGCTATCTCGCACAAATGAGGGCTGTTTGGTGTCCCTTATCACACTGTTAAATTCTGAAATAGTTATTTATTGTCAATAATAATGTAATTGTTATTTATTATTATTATTATTATTCATGTACTTCATTCAACAAACAAATATATTAAATATTAAATATCTGCTCTGGGCCAGGTAGTAGCCTGAATTCTAGGTATCCAAAGATGTAGACAAATGGGAGAGAGAGACAGAGACACACAGACAACAGACAGGCAGAGACAGGGAAAGAAGAAGGAGGAGGAGGAGGAGGAAGAGGAGGAGGAGGGAGAGGAAGAGGAAGAAGAAGAATGATAGGATAGATAGATAGATAGATAGATAGATAGACAGACAGATAGACAGACAGATAGATAGATAGATGGATGAACTGATAAGTGGATGGATGAACTGATAAGTGGATGGATGGATGAATGGATGGATGGATGAACAAACAAATAGTTTTTTCTTTTCCTGTAAGAGTCTATGTTCTAGTGGGGAAGGGGAAGGCCAAGAAATAGGACTTATTTAGACTTCAGCAAAGTTGAAGATTGTAAGAGGCAAGCAGATAATGAAATATAAGGGTCCTTCCTGGTATAAATGAAGCATTCCATACCTTGAAGGGCATTCTGAGGCTTTGGGTAACTTGTGTATATGAAAATGCCAACAGAAAGAAAGACTTGCTCCAAAACACAAACTAACTACTTTTGTCCTCAAACATTCATTTTGCATAAGACATAAAAGGAATCTGAAAAATGTAACTGAATGGTCACCATAAGTTATGGTGGGGTCCTTCTGCTCTAGTGAGAAGAACACTCATTAGCTGCATAACTCCCTTGGTCTCAGTTTCTTCAGCTGTAAAAGAAATAGATTCAATTCAATCCAATTACATTCAATAATTATTTACACTTGTGTTGGCACATGCTATGTTATGGTACCATGCTGGGCTTTGAGTATATAAACATGCATATGCACACATATATACACACATAAAGTTTCTGTTCTCAAATCACTTATGTTCTGCTAGAGGTATACAAAATGTGTAAATGTGTAAAAATTCATGATATATATAAAATAAGCATAATGTAATTTTCTGCATGGGATGGCAGGACTGGGTGGTGGTAGGGATCATTAATATTTGGTAGAATAGGGTGAGGTCTTGTATAGAAAAAAAAGGGATCTAGGAGTTCCAAGAAATGGAAATAAAGACAAAAAGTGTTTCAAATGTGGGGGACAGTCTATGAAAGTACATTGAAAAGGAAAAGGAAATGATGTGGAAAGGGAACTACAAGTTGGTCAGTTTAGCTAAAATGGAGAATTCATGAAAGGAACATTTAGACCAGACAGGCAGGAGCCAGATTTTTTAAATCTTCATTGTTTATTTTTAACATTCTTTTCTTTTTAAATTTTGAGTCCCAAATTGTTTCCCTCTTTTCCATCCCCTCCTCTCCAGACTGAGAAGGCAAACTATCAGTTATATCAATGATACAGATAGAATCATGCAAAGCTTATTTCCATATTAACCATATTTTTAAAAGCAAGAAAAATAAAGAAAGTGAGAAAATTATACTTCAATTAGCACTCAGTTCATCAGTTCTCTTTCTGGAGGTGCACAGTATTTTCCCATCTTAAGTCCTTTGGAATTATCTTGAATCACTCTATTGATTAGAAGAACTAAGTCTTTCCTAGTTGTTTATCATTATAGCATTGCTGTTTCAGTACATAATGATCTCCTCATTCTTACCTCACTTTGTGCCAATTAATATGGGTCTTTTTTAAGTATTTTTGAAGCTACTCCTCTCATCATTTCTTATAGCACAATAGTAATCCAACAGAGTCATATGACATAACTTGTTTAACCATTCCCCAATATGGACATCCCTTCAATTTCCAAATCTGCTACCACAAAAAGAGTTGCTATAAATATTTTTGTACATATAGGACTTTTTCCTTTTTCTTTGATCTTTTTGAGCCACAGACCTAGTAGTGGTATTTGCTGGGTCAAAGGGTATGCACAATTTTATAACCCTTTGGATATAGTTTCATATTGTTCTCCAGAATGGTTGGACTACCAAAAGTAGTTTTTAATCTCCTCCCCATCAACATTTGTGATTTCTAATAGGTATGAGGTAATACTTTAGAGTTGTTTTAATTTGTCTTTGTTTAATCAATAGTGGTGTAGGGCATTTTTTTCTATGATATAGAGATTTTGATTTCTTCTAAAAACTGGCTTTATATCCTTTGACCATTTAAAAATTAAGAATAGCTTTTATTTTTTTTTATTTTTATAAATTTTGTTCAGTTCTATATTCAGTATATTTGGGAAATGAAAACTTTGTCAGAGACAGTTGCTGTTAAAACTTTTGATATTCCTTCATTGTCTGTGGTATCTGTTAACATAATGTAGTTTTGCTGTTTGTTCCTTTTAATTAGATATGTCTTTGCTTTTGCTTTGTTTGAGACTATTATTGCTTATTTTCTGCCTTTTTTTTTTACTGCAGCTAAGCCTATTAGATTCTGCTTGAGTGCTTTATTTTAGATCTGTGTAGCTTTCTGTTTCAAATGTATCTCTTGTAAACAACATTGTTGAATTCTAGTTTCTAAATGATTTTGTTATCTGCTTCCATTTTATGGGAGCACTCATTCCATTCACATTCACAGTCATGATTACTGTTTATTTCCCCCATTCCATTTTCTTATTTCTCCCCCCTTTTCTCTCCCTCCCTCCCTCCCTCTCCCTCTCTCTCTCCCTCTCTCTCTCTCTCTCTCTCTCTCTCTCTCTCTCTCTCTCTCTCTCTCTCTCTCATTCCTCCTATTTTGCTCTAAACCTCTGCCTCCCTTAATCTACCCTCCTTTTTATCCACCCCTCTACACACACACACACACACACACACACACACAATACACACACACACACACACTTCTTTCTCTCATCTTTTTTTTCCTTCCTTTCCCTCTATGGTTGTTACATTTCTATAACAATTGAATGTATGTATGTGTGTATCTTCTTCCCTTTTTGAATCAATTCTGAAAACAGTAAAGTTCAAGCACTTTCTACACCCTTCATTTTCTCCTTATTGTAAAAGCTCTTCCTTGCTCACCTCTTTTATGTGAGAAAATTTTCCTCACTCTACCTCTCCCTTCCCTTTTCTCCCAATATATTCCTCTTTCTCATATCTCCCATCTTTTGGGGGCAACAAAATCAATTCATTCCCACGCTCTCTGTTCAATTTTAGTCCTTTAAATTGACCTAACAATGATAAAAGTTCTTGGGAATAGCATGTATCATCTTCCCATATAAGAATGTAAGCAGTTTATCAAGTTCCTTTTTTAAGGTCCTTTCTCTTTCATTTTTACCTTTTTATGGTTCTCTTGAGTCTTTTGTTTAAATGTCAAATTTTCTATTCAGCTCTGGTCTTTTCATCAGGAATGTTTGAAAGTTTTCTATTTCATTAAAAATCCACATTCTCCCCAAAGAAGGGCACTCAGTTTTGTTGGGTAGGTGATTGCTGACTAAAATGCTAGCTACTTTGCTCTTCATAATATCATATGCCAAGCCCTGTGCACTTTTAACATGGAAGCACATTTTGTGTGAGACTATTGATCCATGATATTTGAATTGTTCCTTTTTGGGTTGTTTGGAGTATTTCTCTTTGACCTGGGAGCTCTGGAATTTGGTATAATATTCCTCAGAATTTTCATTGTGATGATCAGGAAGTTCTTTCAATTTCTAATCTATCCTCTGGATTTAAGATATCAGGACAATTTTCCTTGATAATTTCTTGAAATATTATATCTGGGCTCTTTGTTTGATCATGATTTGAGGTAGTCTAATAATTCTTAAATTATCTCTTCTCAAACTAATTTCCAAGTCAGTTGTTTTTGAATGAGATATTTCACTTTTCTTATTTTTAAAAACTGTATTTTATTGTTTCTTAATGTCTCAAGGATTAGCTTCTACATATACAATTCTCATTTTTAAGAAATTGTTTTCTTCAAAGACACTTTGTACATCTTTATCCATTTGATCAAATCTACTTTTTAAGGAGTTCTCTTCAGTGGATTTTTGTGCCTCTTTTGCCATTGATATTTTTTTCATTTTTTCATTGATATTTTTTGTACTTTTTTTAAACCAAGCTGTTAATTCTCTTTCCAAAATTTTTCTTGCACTCATTTTATTTTTTCTGCCTGTTTTCCTTCTACCACTCATATCTTTCTTTAACTCTTCCAGGAATTCTTATTGGGTTTAGGTCAATTAACCTTTCTCTTTGCAGCTTTGTTTGTAATTATTTTCACATTGTTGTCTTCTTCTGGGTTTGTCTTGATTTTCCCTGCCACTTCCCTACCATAAAAGCTACTATAGTCAAATTCTTTTATTGTTTGCTCATTTTTCCAGCCAATTTTTTAAACTTTGAACTTTATGTTAAAGTTGATCACCTGGGCTTGGAGAAGCACTGTCTCAAGCTTCAGGCTTTTTCATACTGCTGTTTTCAGAGTTAGTTCTGGGAATCTGCAAGTTTTTTTGGTACTTTCAAAGTGATGTGATTCAGGACAAGGTGTGATTATTGCTCTCTTGGACTGTGCTCTGGTCTTCACCCAAGAAGAGCTACTAGTCTCCTGCAGCTGCATCCACTTATGCTCCCATTTGCCTTAGAACCAGGTCTCCTGTTCCTTTGTGAATGATCACCAGCACTTTCTGCATCCTAGAACTGTGACTCAGAACTGCATTTGGGCAATAGAACTGTCAGTTGGCATCAGGCATTCAACTCATGCCAATAAAAGGTCCCCTCTAATTTCTCTGTGATCATTTGTCAATAGTCTTTATTATCTCTGTACTGAGAACTTCTCAGTTCTCAGTATTATACCACTGTTATAATCACTATTCCTGAAGCCATATGTATAGCTCTGGACAGGATTCCATTCCAGTTCTTTCCCCTTATCATGAACTTCTCCAGCTAACCTTTTCAGTTTTCTAAGGCTGGAAAAATGACTCTACTCAAACTTTTGTTGATTCTACTACCTCTACATATTATTGTACAGTTGTTTAGAGGGGAATGTTAGGAGAGTTCAGGTGAGTGGCCACCCCTAATTCATCACCTTAGTTTCATCCTCCTTGGGAGTGAGATTTTAAAGGACTTTAAATGCCAAAAGTAGAAATATGCATTTTATCATAGGAAAAAAAACAGGAAGCCACTGAGGTGCCTTAAATAAAGGAATTATGAACAGATCTATGCTTAAGGATTATTAGCTATGGGCAGCTATGTTGTGACTAGATTAGAAAAAGAAGCAGATAGATACACATCAAGTCCAATTAGAAGATTATTGCAAAAGTAGGTGTAAAGTAGTGAGGGTCTAAATTAGGATAGCTGGAGAGAAGGAAATAGATGCAAAAGATATTGAGGAATTAAAATCAACAAACCTCTGTGACTGATAGGCTATAGGGGAGGGGGAGAATGAAGTAAAGATGGTAATTCCTAGTTTCAAATCTAGATAACAGAAAGAATGATGGCATCCTCAAATTAAATAGGAAGTTTATGAGAAGGAGAGAGTTTGGGAACTAGATAATGAATTCCATTTTTATACATTAAGTTTGTGATGTCCATGACAAATGAAGATGTCCTTGTACAATTGGAAATGCAAGACAACATGCTCTCTGTGATCTCTTCCAAATCTAAAATCTTATAATTCTCTTTAAAAACCTGATCCTATGAATCAGAGTCCATTACCAAACTACCTGTGAGCATCTTTAAATAATATTGAAAGAGACAGTGCTAAAACTCCAGTGAAGTTCTAAGATCCTTTTTTTTTCAATTCTAGAAAATATAACAAAGAAAATTTATAGAAGTTTCAAATAATGGAGAATAAGATGGCTTTGAGAAACTTTGGTAATTAGGGAACATAAGGCATAGAGGTGATATATTTGAAATACATAGGCATGAACTTTCTTGAAGATGGGCAGAAAAGGATGCCCAAGATCCCTGGATATAAAATTAAAGCTTTGCTATTATTCTAGTTTCCTTAGTGCAATCCATGGTAGAATATGGCTTTGATTAATTGACTGGTTAATTTTACTCCCATAAAGAAATAGTCCTTGTATTTCTATGTGTCAGGGTTGCACAATTTTTTTTCAAGAGAACATTTGGACAGAGGCTGCAGTGATGATGTAAGCACAGTGCTGAATGCCAACAGGGGTCATGGCCACCCCCATCCACCTCCACTCTTGTAGAGAAAGGAACATGAGCTTTGTAAAAATAAAGGGCAAGAGGGACAAGCTGCCTGGAAAAGAAAAAATGGAGAAACAATGTGATATTTGGCTCCTCTGGCATTTAATCATCCAAGCTGGGGAAACA
Organism: Myrmecobius fasciatus; assembly: GCA_023553655.1. Classification (NCBI taxonomy): domain Eukaryota; kingdom Metazoa; phylum Chordata; class Mammalia; order Dasyuromorphia; family Myrmecobiidae; genus Myrmecobius; species Myrmecobius fasciatus. Next base: position 21,986 of record JAJPUD010017469.1, read on the forward strand.
AAGGCAGATGGAAAATCAAGAAATCTCCTGCTCAGCCTCAGGGCTAGCTCACTGGACACAGGGAAATGATTTCAAGGCAACATTTTGAAGATTTGCTGTCAGGAAAATGATGTTTTTCTTCTTTTAACCTGGTTCTTCTCATCTTGTTTTTGAGACACCAGCTTTAACTCCTGATACCTTTGGCTATCAGTGCCCACTCTAGGCAAAATGGCAGAAAGGCTCAAGTTTATTTCAGTTGTCCCCACTCTGTATCCTTGGACCTCTTAAGGAGTACCCTATGTCTCAGCCCAAGTACTCCTTTCACTCTTCTCATCCCTATCCAAAGCTATTCTCAGGAAACCAATAGTCAATCAAATGACATACATTTAAGCACCTTCTATATTCCAGGTACTGGATTAAATGCTGGAGATGCAAGAACTGTTGGGGAAGACTGCCTGCATATATACAAAAGGCATTGCAACACTTAGACTTTCTTCTCTTTCCTGCCTATAAAGGATCCCCACCATCTACCCACTGAGAAGCCCACAGAAACTCCTGCCCATCACTTAAAAGCAGGAAAGAAAATAAGGTTAAATCACTGGGGCCTTTTGTATGCATGCTTAGCTCCAGGACAGAAGCCAATTTGCCTTACATGTGGTAAATGGACCAAAACATAAAATACTAGTGCATCCTTTTGAGTTCACATGGGAAACTAGCAGAACACTCTTGGAATGCTCATGAGGGCTGGGTTTTTTGAGTATGGGAGTAACATTGTCAGATCTGCAACTTTAGGAAAATCACTTTCAAGAATGGATTGGAGTGGGCAGAAATTTGTGACAGGGAAACCAATTAAGAGACTATTACAATAGATCAGGTGAAAGGTGATGAGGGCTGGACTAAGGTGGTTGTTATGTGGGTGGAGAGAAGGAAATGAAGATGCAGTGCAGGTAAAAATGATAAGATCTGGCAACTGATTAAATAATGTGAGGTAAGAGTGAAGAGCCAAGGATAACAATGATATTGTGAATGAAGTCACCCAGAAGAATGGCAATGGCCTCAACAGAAATGGGAAAGTCTAAAAGACCAAGGGTTTTGGAGGGAAAGATAATGACTTCTGTTTTGGATATTCCTATGTGGCATTTGATTCTAAAAGTACAAAAGGTAACTTGTGAAACAGGACTGGAGATCAAGAAAGAAGTTAAATTAAAAATGCTCTAAATCACTTGACTAGAGAAATGCAAATTAAGACAACTCAGGTAGCACTTCACACCTGTCAGACTGGCTAAGATGGCAGGAAAAGATAATGATGAATGTTGGAGGGGATGTGGGAAAACTGAGACACTAATGCATTGTTGTTGGAGTTGTGAAATGATCCATTCTGGAGAGCAATTTGGATCTATGACCAAAGGATTATCAAACTGTGCATATACTTTGATCTAGCAGTATCTCTACTGGATCTGTATCCCACATGTGCAAAAGAACTCATACATGCAAAAATGTTTGTAGCAGTCCTTTTGTAGTTGCAAGGAACTAGAAACTGAGTGGCTACCCATCAGTTAGGGAATGGCTGAATAAATCATGGAATATAAATGTAATGGAACATTATTGTTCTGTAAGAAATGATGAGCAGTCTGATTTCAGAAAAGTGTGGAAAGACTTACATGAACTTATACTGAGTGGTGAGTAGAACCAAGAGAATATTGTACACAGCAACAACACTGTGATGGGCTTGACTCTTCAACAATGAAGTGATTCAAAGCAATTCTAACAGACTTGTAATGGAAAGTGCCATCCACATCCAGAAAGAGAACTCTAGAAACTGAATATGCATCAGAACATTATATTTCCATCTTTTTTGTTGTTTGTTCTCTTGGTTTTGTTTTTCTCCTTTCTTGGTTTTTTTCCCTTTTGATCTCATTTTTCTGCTCAACATGATGAATATGAACATGTTTAGAAGAATTGCACATGTTTAACCTCTATTAGATCGACTGGTGCCTTGAAGAGAGGGAAGTGGAGAGAAGAGGGAGAAAAATTTGGAAAACAAGGTTTTGCAAAGGTGAACGTTGAAAGCTATTATTGCATGTATTTTGAAAAATAAAAAAGCTAATTTTAAAGAAAAAGGTCTCATAAAATTTAGAATTGCAAGAAATAAAAATAGTAGCTCACAACTACTTGCTGATCAAAATACATTATCTCATTTATACAATAACCCCTGAGGTAAATAGGAGAAGTATTATCATTATTTCCATTTTACAGATGAGGAGAATGAGGTTTGGACTGCCCAAATGACTTCCCTGTGGCCATATAGTTGAAAAGTATCTGACCCAAAATTGAAACCTGGGACTTCTTGACTCCAGGCTTTCTAAGGAACCTCAGAGATTATTTGGAACCCCTTATTTGGGAGAAAATCATACTCATAATAGAGATTATAATAATAGCTTATGTGTTATAACATCTTAAAGTTTACAAAATGCTATATATGTATATATATACACACATATACATATATAAATACATATATATATGTGAGTAAATATATTATATATACACAAAGATACAGATGTATAATTTTGTTCCCCAATATCTCTGTAAGGGAATTACTTTGAGAGGGTTGGATGACTTAGGGATTAAACTTATGACTTTATTAGTGAAAGGAGCTCCTGGTAAAGACTATCATCTACCAAATTTCCCCTGCAACAGATGTTATCCCCATTTTACAGATCAGGAAAATGAGGCCAGTGAGACGAAGGGACTTGCCTTAAATCACAGAGATAGGAAATGAAATAACTGGATGAAAATCCAAGTCTTGAAAACCAATATCCCTTCTGCCACAGTACATTGCCTCAAAGTAAAGGAATCAAATTCTGCCAAACTAAATTGAAGCTTTAGCAGGGAAATGAGGAAGTTGAGGGCACAGTGGAGTTCCAGCATTCTCCAAATCACAACATGCTTGTTACAGAGAGAGACAGAGAAAGAGAGACAGAGAGACAAAGAGAGAGACAGAGAAAGAACTGTGCTTTTCCTATATGTAAAATTAATCCTGTTGGGGTAATAAGTGTCACTGTGAGCATTTTCCTCTAAAAGAAACTTTTCCTGATCTTTATTCTCTCTCGGGAAATAAAACAGGCACAGCCAAAGCAGGCAGTCTCTTTAGCTTTCCCCCCACTCCATTCCCATTACTTAGCACAGTATGTGGCACATAGTAAACAGTTAATAAGTGTTTATTGACTGACTGGCTGGGCCTGCTAAGAGTATCCCCAGAAGCCTCCAGAATTAATTGGCAGGGTTACCTGGGTAGGCCATTCTTTATTTTTCCTTTCTGGAAAATTCAGAAGAATGGAAAATTCATAATAATGCTACCCAACACAATAGAGACACATGATATTGGTATATAGTTATCCAGATTTCTCCACTTCTAGGATCTCCACTCTGCCACCAGCCCCCTGCTGCTTACAGGAACCTCCCTGATGTACCTTAAATTCCCATCAGTGGCTTTCAGAACTTAATCCTTTCCTTTTGTCAGTGTTTTTACAACATCTAATGGTGGTGAGCTGTAATATCACATCCTCAGTAGGGGTGGTAGGTAGGGTGTCATGGGATCATAGAAAAAGCTGCAAGAGACATCTGAAATCATCCCAAGCAATCCCTTCATTTCACTGTTGAGAGAACTGAGACCTAAAGAGGTAAATTGATTCACCCAAAGGGCAGAGAAAGGTGTTGTCACCCAACAGGCAACGTCTTCAAACCCAAAAATTCCTGAAGGTTTGAAGGCTTTGAAGATCAGCTAATTTCTCCCAGTCAGTTGTAAAGCCTCCATCCCAAGTTTAATTAAACTCTTATACTCAGGAAAGATAAGGGAGGGGCCTGTGCTTTAAACACATGTGCACGAGGCAGCATATTTCAAGTTGAGTGTTCATCTTTAATTATTTCCTGTCTTTGTTGGCCTATTATTTCAAGGGGCCTCTTATATTTGTCACTAACAAGCTGTGTGGCCTTAAGCAAGTCACTTAGCCTGTATCTTAGTCTCCTTATCTGTAAAATGGGAACCTGCCCTACCTACCTCACCGGATTATTGTGTGGCTGGACAAGATTATATCGATCAAGGTGTTTTGAAAAGCATAAAGCATCCTAGAAAAATAAAGTTTATGATCATACTGGCTTTACATTACCAGTTTAAGTCTACCTCATGTGTAATAGAATGCACTATGAGAAAATGGCAGATCTATTAAAAAACCATAAATCATAACCCTCAAGAGTATATATTTTCCAATAAAAGTAAGGTATTATTTTACAGAGAAGGAAACTGAGACTCAGGAAAGTTAAAGAAGTTTTTCTAACCAGTGTTATGTGGGATTGTGTGTGAGAGAGAGAGATAGACAGACAGATGCAGAGAGACAGAAACAGACAGACAGAGGCAGGGAGACAGAAAGATAGAGAGAAAGAGGGACAGAGAGACAGTGAAACAGACAGACCAACAGAGACAAAGAAAGTAAAAGGGAGAGAGTAAGAGAGAGGGGGGAGGGTAAGAGAAAGAGAGACTCTGTGTGTGTGTGTGTGTGTGTGTGTGTGTGTGTGTGTGTGTGTGTGTTTGTAAGAAGAGGGAAAACAGAGTAGAAAATCAAGACTAAAATGCAGGTTTCCTCCCTTTTGACACTAGATCTTTTCTGCCAAAACCACATTGTCCCTCAATAGCAAATTTGTTAGCAAGCAAATGCCACATAAACACAAATTGTAGGACCAACCAGAACCAGAACTCTTCTCATTGTCTCAAGCTACAATAGAGCTCTTTATCCCAGTACAAGTGGGAATGAGGACTAACCTGCTGCTGTGACAGCACTTTGTTCCATAGATGCTGCTGTTCCTGACCTTGATCTCTGTGGCTGTAAGAATGGGATAATAAGGAACCACTTGTGTCCAACTGAATCCCAACTATGGGAATGGAAGGGAGCAGAGCTGAGCGACTGCTAGTTACAGCCCTCATTTCAGTGGGAGTTAAAAGGAAAAGAGGTTATTACTTGCTTGCTTCTCAGCCACAGCTAATGAAGAGCCAATATTACCCACCAATGGGTGATTCTCCCTAACAATCTAAAATGCTTTACATGTTTTTTGACCTGATAGTGATGGAAGAAGCTCAGATGCAATAAGGGCCATTTGCAGGAGTTAGCTGCTTAAAAAGTCAGCTTATTCCCATTAAACCCAAGGGCTCAGTACTTAAAGGCCTCTTTCCAAAATACATGAAGTGTGATGCCATGGACAATAATGCTGGATATGGAGGGAGAGAGGTTCAAACCTCAGGCTGGTGACTGATTACCTATACTAAAAAGAGCTTTATTAAGATCAGAGCTCTGGAGCCAAAAAGTATCTCAGAGGAGAGTTAAAATTTAAAAACCTCTTCCTACATATAAAGAAACTAAGGCCCAAGGAAATAAAACAAATTCCTTATTAAGAATCCAAAGTTAGTAAATATCAGAGACAGAATTTGAAGCCAGCTCCTTTGAACTCCAGATCCAATGTTCTTTCTTCATGATAGCATAATGTCAGTTCTTCGAATTTAAGGACTATTTCATTTCTGTCTTTGTATTCTGAGTACCTTTGTTTTAAAAATGGATGACCAATGGGACCCAATTGAACAGAAGAAAAGAAAGCTGGGTTGCCTTTATAAATTGCCAAGTTTCTTTAATGACTTCAAACTTCCCATGAAAGCAAAAACCCATTTTTTAATACCAGCATTCTACCAATATTGTTGTGTGGTAGAGATATGTAATAGCTCTTTCCAAAGAGTCAAAAATTAATATCACAAAAAAGCAATGGAGATTTTCCTGGTGGGTCTGAAGAGGTTGCAAGAAATAATCACTGACTGCACATATTTAACCTATATCAGATTGCTTGTTATCTTGGGGAGTGAGGAGGGAAAGGAGGGAAGGAGAAAATTTTGGAACACAAAGTCTTACAAAAATAGATGTTGAGGAGCAACTAGTTGGTATAGTGGATGGAGCACCTGAAGTTAGGTGCTCCTGAAATCAGGAAGACCTGAGTTCAAATTTGGCCTCAGCCACTTAACACTTCCTAGCTGTGTGACCCTGGACTCCAATTGCCTCAGCAAAATAAATAAATAAATTAATTAAAATGTTGAAAACTGTCTTTACATATATTTGGAAAAAATAAAATACTATTGAGGGGGGAAAAGGAAAAGATTATTCAGAAATTCTGAAGGAAAAGAGTAAAAGATATTACCAAGGAATCACATGAAAGGAATGGTCTGGACATGCCTGTATCAAGATGAAAGATGGATGGTTGGAATGCTCCCATAATACCCTTATATTGTAAGGAGAAGTTAAGGAAGGCCTCTATTACATTGGGTGAATCTTATGTGGCAAACATACAGAGATATGTGGATCAAAGTAGAACAGAATTGGCAGACATGAATGGGCTGCTATCTGCACTATTGGAAGGAACTTCAAAATGTATGAAATCATAGATCTATTTGAATATATTCAGCCTAGCCCAGGAATATAGTTAGAGCCTGCTAGATGCTTATGGGTTGATTAATCTATAAAATTAAAGGGTTGGACTTGTAATCAGGGATTCTCAAGCTGGGATCTGTGTGAATTTGTTTCTTTAATCATTTGGTGATTATATTTCAATATAATTTGTTTCATTTGTCATCCTATGTATGTTATTTTCTGTATTTTACAAACTAATATGAGAAGGGATCTATAGATTTTACCAAACTGCCAAAAGAGTCCACACACACACACACACACACACACACACACACACACACACACACACAGGATAAAAGTTTCTGGGCTCAGTTATCTCTACCTTCTATGATCTTGAGAACTCTCATGGGTAGGATGTTGTCAAAATTATGAGTTCACTAGCACTTCTTGGATCTATGATTTCATTAATATATTTCCATAATCAATAAAAAAGCCAACTCTCACCCAGACTGGTAGGCAAGCCAGTCTTGCCGAATTAGTTAAGTATCCTAACAGAAAGACAAGCAAGTCAAATAACCACCACCACCTTGTTGATCACCTTCCTTCAGACCCTGATGGAGGCAGTCCAGGACCCTAAGCCCAAGCTTAGCAATAGCAATGCTTCCAACCTAGCATCCTCAACCAAAATCAGCCATCATTCTGGGAAGCAGTCCTTGTGGAAATGCAGCCTGGCAACTGTTCCTACAAGAGCTACAGCCAAGCTATTAAAGACCTCAAAAATAAAGTTCTTAGCACCAAAGTCCTTGGCACTACTGAGCTGTTCAACATCAGAAATTGATACAATGACATTCAAGAAGAGACATTAATGTCTGCTTTGCTATGGCACTCTAAGGACCATGGGGACTTTTCCATTTGACTTGAATCTGAAACTGAACTCCTTGAGATCAGTCTGTTTTCATTGTTACTTTGTATCATGCCATAAAGTGCTTAATAAATGCTATATCCATTCATTTATTCATTGCTGTAGTAATAAAAAAAAGTATAACAGTATCCTCTCTTGAGATGATGAACCTTTTAAAACATATCTAGGTCATTGGTTGATAGAAGCACTGACCTATCTTTTCAGCTTGGTAGGACCATCCAGGACTTCTTTCTGCTGGTCTAGCCATCACTTCTACACCAATATTGAAGCATTTATTTTAAGGGAGGTAAGGGTCAGTTGTATTCTTTAGAAATGCAGATAAGGCATCCATAAGAGTAGAGTTGAGGGGGGAAAACTTTAATACCCATGAAAATCAGAGCTGATGAAGTTGAAGCAAGATTGAGAAAGTTATTACTGAAGGGAAGGGGAATCTGCAGAAGTAACAGGGAGATGCTAAAGAAGGGCATATCAATCTGTCAAGGTAAAGTTGGAGCAGGAGAGTGGAGGTAAGTGGTGAGAAGGATGGGAGCACTCTAGAAAAAATCCCGTAGCATAAAGGGAAAGGGCAGTTGATATGATGATGTTTGGGGGTTACCCTAAGTGAAGAGGGGAGGGGAAGGGGAAAATCAATCTATCTTGCCAAAGCTTTCCATTTCAAAGTAAGTCTATCATCTCAGGGCCTTCAGGTTACCTCAGGCACCGTGTTGTGGTTTGGAAAACCAGACCAAGGCTTGAGCCCTCCATGTTTAATTTGAAGGCAGAGTGAGGGGGCCATCTAGTGTCTGGGGCTGAAAGGGGGAGACAGAAGGAGCTGTCCCAATGAAGGGCGCCATCTGGGGGTGTGGGGGTAGAACACAGAGGGAGGTCACCTGTCCTCTAGTGGGATAGATGGATCGGGTGCATGGATGGATGCATGAGGAAAACCCAGGTGGATTGGAAGCAGAGAATGGGATTTGGCTGACAGGCAAAGGGAATAGCCTGGGATTTGGGGCTGACAGTCAGGCAAAGGGAGGGGCCTGGCTTGTCTGGAAGTGGGTGGGGGAGGCAATGGGAGAGAGCCATCTGGTGTCTGGAGGTGGAAGACAGAAAGAGTGTCTGGTGTCTGGGAAATGGGAAGGGTGTCGGTGAGATGAAAGGGAGGGGGGAGAGAGACAGTAGGGGGAGGAGGTCTGGGACGAAGAGGAACTGTTTGCCCCTGCTTCATCCACCTCCAAGCACTTGAGCTGAACGTCTTTCCCAAGAAACTGAACCAGACGATGTTTCTTAGACAATGAGAATGTGGACATTTCTTTTTCTTTTCCCTTTTTGTAATCCCCCCCCCCCTCCAATTCATGACGGGGAGATCAATGCAACTGAAGAAAGCATCAGTACTGGGTCCTATCGGGGCTTTCCTTTCATCCTCATTATCCTCATCATTATTTTAAGACTTGACGGTCCATCCAGCTCCTGACATCATTGTTTCCCGGTCTAGGGGAAGGTGGGGGGAGAGGAAGATGATAGGAGGGAGGGTTGGGGAGAAGGCAGGGATGTCGCATTGCTACGGACTGAAGCTGTGAGGAATCCTGGCGGCTTTAAATCAACCTTTGCGCAATCCGATGGGCCACGCCAAGACGGGTCCCCTTCCCGTTCTTCCCTAGGGAGGCAGAGAAGGAGCAGGCAATATAGGAGTACTTCAGTGTTATAGTAGTGCCCTTTCCAGATCCGGGAGTGTCTGGGTTGGGCATCCGAATTGAAACTGCATGGTGCTGAACCCCGATCCTTCCTCCTCCCATCCAAACCTCTCCTTTCTCTAACTTCTGACTTGAGATAAGACTCATTTTCAACTCTTGGCTTTTACACACACACACACACACACACACACACACACACACACACACACACA
>JAJPUD010017470.1:623-18623 GCA_023553655.1 Myrmecobius fasciatus
TAGGGGTGGGGGGTGGGGGGAAGGAGGGGAAAAGCTTGGGAAAAAAAATTTTTGCAAAGGTCAATGTAGAAAAGTCACTCATATGTTTTGTAAATAAAAAGCTTTTAATGAAAAAAAAGAAATAATATTTTATCTGTGCTACAAAGGCATCATCAACTAGAAATCATTTCTAAGTGCTATTTTTCAGATTATGAACATTTCATATAAGAACTGAAAATGGATTATCTATTGTTTTTATATTGAATTTTTTTCTTCACTGTGCATTTTAATTTTTGCATTTTAATTCAGGTGGATAATGAAACTAGATATTAATTATTTTATCATAAAACTAAACTGTTGGAAGAAGTGTGTATTTGTGGAAAGTATAGAAAGTTACCACAAGTGGAGCACAGGTGACATGTCTTGGTAATCTTTTCCTAGCCCAAGTATGGGCAAGTATGTAAATACCACTCAAGTGGCTATCTAGCAATTCTGTACCAAAATGTGAAGGACCCATAAACAAAATGAACAAATGAAAATGTATACTACAAAGCATTGTGCTAAATTTTGGGGATACAAATAGAAATGTCCTCCCTCAAAACATTTTTAATGGAGAAAACAATATGGAGAAGGTTTTAGATAAGTCTAATGGTCCTTAGAATGCTGTGGCAAAGCATGGCAATAAGCATTTTTCTTTTGACCTACTATGTTAAGCACTGTGGCTACAAAGAAGAGCAAAAAAATCCCTGATTTCATGGAATTCACAATCTAAGAGGAGAACAACAACATGCCCCTATAAAACTCCACACAAACTAAATAAATTGGTGATCATTTCAGAGAGAAGGCACTAATCTTAAAAAAGGATGACAAAAAGGTACTTTTAGAAATAGGGTTTTAGCTTGAAACTTGAGGAAACCAAAAAAACCAAAATATGGAAGGAAACCAGGGAAGACAAAAGGTGTAGGTGAAGAGAAAGGGAATTGCAGGCATGAAGGGATGGACAGCGAAAAAACATGAATTAAGAGATGGAGTTTCTTGTGTGGGGACTTGCAAGGAGGCTACTGTCATATTATAGAGTAAGTAGAGGAGAATTAAATGTAAGAAGTCTGGAAAGATAGAAAAGACCAAATTATGAAAAAACTTTAAAAGCCAGAGAGTATTATAATTTGACCCTAGAAGAGGTACTGAAGTTTACCAAATAGGTGGTGAGTGACATGATCAGATCTGCATTTTAGAAAGATAATTCTGATAGCTGAATGGAGGTTGGACTGGAGAAGGAGAGACTTAAAACAGGGATACCCAAAAGATTATTTCCCTCAAGCCATTGTGGAGTAGATTGATATATTCTATTAGGAACAGCAGTATTGATTGGTTATTATTTCAGATCTGAAAAGGGATGACCTTTCCTCATGCCTTTCCCCTTCAGGTATTCTCCCTTTTACTTTCTAGATATTTTGTAATTATCTAATTACTTATAAATTATCTTTCCTATTAAGACATGATGAGCTCCTTGAGAGATGTCAAGATAGGTTTTTTTTGGTTTGTTTGTTTTGTTTTGTTTTGCTTTTTGCAGAGGCAATTGAGGTTAAGTGACTTGTCCATGGTCACACAGCTAAGGAATGTTAAGTGTCTGATAACAGATTTGAACTCAGGTCCTCCTGACTTCAGGGCTGGCGTCCACTGCGCCACCTAGCCCCCCCAAGATAGTTTTTTTTTTTTTTTTAAAGTAATCATTGTTGGGTTTTGTTGTGTAATTCATTGTTAAACTCTCCCATTTTATTGGTGAATTAGTTCCACTCACATTTACAGTTATGATATTTAAATGCATATTCCATGCATTTTATTCTCTTATAACCTTTCTTCTTTTTTATTCCTCTCCTTTATTTCTTCACTATCCTCTCACCAAGTGTAAGGTTTGTTTTGCTTATGACTAATCTCTCCTTGAATTTACCTTCCCTTTTATATTTTTCTTTCTCTTCTTTCTGTTTCTATCTGTAACCCTGTTGAATTGAATATTTTTCTTATCAAATTATTTCTAAATTCAAATTATGCCTGCTTCCCTCATTTCTTACATGTTTGCACATAGGTCTACTTTCATACCTTAATTATGTATCTTAAATCTTCCCATCTTTTCTCCCATTTTCCTTTCTTCTCAGTTTTTTATTTTTTTAAAAATATTTTGTTTAAAACACAACAAAGCATTTTATAGTTCTATCTTCATTCCATTTATGATACCTTTTGACATTAGGAATCTAAAATAATACTTTTAAAATTTTATTCATTACATTAAAAGTTAATACAATGATTAAGTTTAAGTCCTTTCTGATAATTCACTTGTTAATTCACTTTATATATATATATACATATATATATATACTTTTATAAGCAAAGTTCTATTTTAGGTCCAATTTTTTATCAGATGTATTTGAAAACCCTCTTTTTTCATTGAAGCTTTATTTTTTTTTCTCTTGAAGGATTATGCCCATTTTGGAAAAATCAGTTATTTTTGGTGTAAATTTTGTCTCTTGGAATATATCATTCCATGTACTTTGTTTCTTAAAAATTATAGCTGCTAAATCTTGTGCAAGTGTAGATTGTAGTATTTTTTCTTTTATCAGGAATCACTGATTTTTCAAATGATGTTACTGAATTTTTATGATTTTGTTAATCTTAACATTGTTCTTGTATTCTAATATTTCTGGGCAATTTTATATAATTATTTCTTGAAATATAATAGCCAGGTTCTTAGTATTTTTAAATAATGTGATTTTTTTTCAAGGTCAATTGTTTCTGATATGTGATGTTTTACATTTTTTCCCTATTTTCTCATTCTTTTGACCTTATTGTAGGTCTCCCTGTTGTCTCCTATAGTCATTAATTTACATTTAATCCAACAATTCCTCCCACCTAAAAAAAAAGATAAGCTCCAAAATGGATTTGTAGCCCATATATAAAAATTCATATCATTAACAGATTAGAGAAATATAGAAAAACAACTATTCAATCTATAGATAAAAGAAAAAAATTGTTTTTTTCATGACAGTTATAGTTCTGCTGGGCTTGGATTTAAATGATGTCAAAGAATGAGAAAAAAGATCATTTACATACCAAAAATATTTATAATAGTTTCTTTTGTGGTGGTAAAAAAGGGAATTAAAAAGATGAGGAACAGCTATATAAAAGGTGATAATTTTCTTACTTGGAAATGCAAGGTTTTGAGATTCCTCTGATTTCTTTATTGAATCCTAAGAAGCTCATTATTGGTAAAACTTAATTATACTACAAGATCCCATCAACTTTGGTCTTCTACCTCATCATTACCTTCTATCTTTCTAATTGAAAAATAGCCATGAACCTCCCAAACCTTCATTTAAGGAGGGAACTCAGCTTAAACATTTTATTATTTAATTGGCAGCACTATTCTGAGGCTTCTCAGACTTATCCACCATGCTTTCCTTAGATACTTTCACTCACTCCCATTTTCCAGCTTCCTTTTTTGTGTTTTCATCCCACAATGAATTAACAAGGTTCTTGAAAGAAGGAATTGTGTGTGTGTGTGTGTGTGTGTGTGTGTGTGTGTGTGTGTGTGTCTTTGTGTGTATTCTCAGTTTTCTGTTCTTGGGACAATGCCTGACACATAGTAGGCATTTAATGAATGCTTGTTGGCTACTGCCTATTTATTGACTGAAGTATTTTTTCTGTTGGAAATGAGGAGATAGATTATTTCAAAACAACATGGACTTATGTGAACTGATGCAGAGAGAAATGATCAGAATCAGAAAAACAATTTATATTGTAACATCACTATAAATGAACAATTTGGAGGACTTCTATAAACTGAGATGGAAATGAGCAGAACCAGGAGAAATTTTAATATAGTAACAACCACAAAAACAAACAACTTTGAAAACTGGAAGTGTTATGATAAATGCAATAACCATTCATGTTCCCCAAGGACCAATGATAAAACAAGGCATCTATTATAGAAAGTTGTAGAATTTTACACACACACACACACATATAAGTACCATTATGTACATACATTGGTATATGTATATCATATACTTCATCAATATGTATGTGTTTTGTTTTGCTCTACTATACAAATTTATTACAAGAATTATTTTCCCCCACTAGAGCATGGGGTGGGGGGAGAGAAAGAGAGTAAATAGATTTCTTCTAATTTAAAAAAGAGATGTGTGTGTGGGAGTGAGATCTACAGTTGTGAAATGTTGCATGTTCTTTCAGATGAGATCACTATATATTTTTTTTTAGTTTTACTTAGTTGTTCATTTTGTTATGAGACCTCTCACAAAATGAGAATAATCTGTTAATATTTGAAGTGTCAAATCAAAATACATCAATAAAAACTAAAATAAACCAAACAACAGCAGCAGTAACAACTGCTAAACCCACAGTATCCAATAACATTAAGGAAGTCAAATCAGTTTTCTTCCTCTGCCATAACGTTCATTGCTTCCTACCTGATAGCTTAGTGACCCGAACTGATTTATAGATGTGGCAACACCCAAAGGAACAATATATTGTAAAAATAAATCAATGGCTAAGTAAATTAAAAAATTAACCTTATGTAGCCGTACACATTCAACCATTAATCTTAAAAACCTCCAAGCTGCTCCTGTTGACTCCACAACTGTTTCTCTGTGCCCTTGGGTTCAATGAAGAGAGTTTCTATTAGAAATCCCATTCATCCATGCTTTTGCATCTTTTTGGTTTAGCTCCATCCTCTGTTACATGGAAAAGTGCTATTTGACTCTTTCATTTATGGCTATTCTATCTGATTCTTCTCCAAATAAACCAAACCCCTCCCTACCATATTTTCCCTTTTCCTCTTTTTGGACCTGCCATTGAACCTAGAATTCCTACATTACTCCCTGTATTGGGTTGTGCTGATACTCAATCTGTTAAACTTGAACTATTTCTGTGAAAAAACAACAATCACAACAACCAAACATGTCAGCATTTTAGCTCAGGGTAATTTATTGATTTTGCTGATAAGTCACTGAGCAGGACCTTGAAGGAAGGAAGGACTTTGGACAGTAAGCTTAGAAAGGGACTAAGGTCCAAATATAATTCTAGCTGAATCTTTCTTTAAATGTGGTCTGGAAATGCCTGGGGGTCTCAGACTCTTTCGGTGATGCACAATACAGAAGTATAGTATTTTCATCATATTATTACAAAATTTTAATTTTGAATATAATAAATATCGATAGATATAGCTGACATAACCAAAAGCTCTTTGAGAGATACTCAATAATTTTTAGAGTGTAAACTTTTGAGAACCATTGCTTTACACAATGAGGCACTCACTGTTAGGTGGATCTCATCAATGGGGTATTTAGGGGAAGAAGGGATTGAATAGACCACAGACAACCTGAGTGCATGGGAGCTAAAAGGAAAGAGAACACAAGGAATAGACTAGAGAGGTCTGAGTAAAGCTTTCATTTCATAATTGTTTTGGAGGGGGGCAGTTCTATGTGAAGAATAATTCAAAGGAAAAGCCAGTCAACACAAGTTTCTGCAACATAAGAAAAGAAAATAATAACTGGAAGAAATCCATTCTGTCTTCCTCACCTGACAAGATAATTGACAAGGTCCTCTATGCTAAATGCTCCCTCTAGTGTATCCTCCTGGAAATGAAAATGTATCAAATAATGCTGGAAATTGCTCCTGGGAGAAAGGACGATTTGTTGTTCTATTCAGCTTATATTAGGAAAGCCAGAACATGAGGAAGTGACTTTGCAATATTTTTTGCTTATCTAGAACTTCTGATTTAGATCCAGAGCCTAGGGCTTAAATAAACTTACATGGATTATCAGTATCAGTGAACCATCTAGCTCAAACTGTAATAGTGCTTATCACTCTAAATGTTAATTCATAAGATGCTAGGATTGAGAAAGAAGTTTGGAAATAATATATTCCAAGCAAAGAAGAATTTAAATTCAAGAAAAAAGAATTATTTGTGCAAAGCTATACAGCCAGTAATTATAGGCAATGACTGTAGGTATTTTATTTTATTGATGCATATCCAGTTATTTTTTCTATCTTCCACTCTTTTGACAAAGTAAAACAATTAAACAAAAAAATCTCATATACAGATTATGCATAACAAGATAGAGGCGCCTTCCTAAAAGACAGAAAATTTGTATGGCAATATTCTGTCCTAATAGTCCCTCACCCTTTTGATATGAGGGATATCACTTTTATCACATATCACTTGTATAACTTGTGGCAATTCTAGTAGATAGGACCTAGAAATCAGCTCAGTTATTACAATTCTCATAGATAAAACTAGCCTGGATCTGATAACCATGTTTTCATCCTCCCTTGATCCCCATACTTATTATCCACATGGATATCATGCTTGATATGTCATTATCTCTTCTAGTGATATATTTATTTGCATTGTGTACATGGGAAGGAAACTGGCCTTTTATTAAGCACCTATTTTGTATCAGTCTCTATGCTAAATGGTTTACAATTATTTTATCATTTGACCATTACAACAACCTTAAAAGGTAAATGTTGTTATTATAATGCCCATTTTATTGTTAAGGAAATTAAAAATTACCAGAGGTGAAATAATTTGCTTGGGGTTACCCTGCTAGGAAACATCTAAAGTTGGATTTTAACCAACATCTTAACCCCAGCTTCAGTACTCTTACACTGTTCTATCAGGCTTCCTATTTTCTTAGTTCTTCTTACTTGCTTTGCATTAGTTCATATAAATATTTCCATTTTCTCATAATTCCTCATAGAATTTTTCTCATTGCATAAATATATCCCATTATAATCAAATGCGAGAGGCGATTTTTGCTATTTAGAGTTGTAAAACTGCCAAAATGGTTGCCATCCAGTACATATTGGATCTGAGTTTTTGTTTTCAGCTTCCTTGGGGCATATGATCAATAAAAGGATTGCTTAAACAAAGGATATTGACAGTACAACCATAGTTACATAATCTCAAGTGGAAATCCTGAATATCTGAAAGAACTTCATAGCTTTACCAACAGCATATCTGTCTAATAACATGGACTTAGCTTTTTTTTTTTTCCCCATCTTTGCCATGGCGTCTGATGTGAAATCTCAGATACTTTAATTTGAATATCTCTTATTAGCAGTTTGAAATTTTTTTCATATGGTTATTTATAGTTTGTGATTTTTCTTTTGAAAACTTCTTATTCTTTGGCAATTGTCTATTAGAGAATCGCTGTTGGTGGAAATAAGACTTTGTTGGTATCTGAAACAAATATTTTCTCTCCAGAATTGTTGCTCTGTTTTAATCCTTTATCCTTTAATTTTCTTTTCCAAGGCCTTTAAAAATGATTACATATTTAAATTATGTTATCTTTTATGATCACCTGTCCCCTATTTGGTTAATAATTTTTCATCTAGTCATTGTTGTAAAAGGTACTTGTTTTCATTCTCTTTGAATTGTTTTATGATATGACCTTTTATATTCAGGTTATTTGTCTATTGTAACTTCTGTCCCAATTTTTCCATATCTCCTCCAACATTTGTCCTTTTCCTTTTTTTCATAAGTGTGAGGAGTACCTCAGACTTGTTTTAATTTGCATTTCTCCAGTCAATAGTGATTTATAACATTTTTTCATATGACTATAGTTAGCTTTATTTCTTCTTCTAAAAACTGTCTTTTTATATCGTTTACATTTATTTCTAAGATCTTAATATTACTTATATTTTTCAAAAATTAATTTAATATTTCTCCCTAGTTACAATACTTCTTATCTTGCTTACTAGTCCCCCAGTCTTATTTTTGATCATGGTAAACCCTGGACTTCTTGGCTTTTTGTTGATTTTTTTTTTCTTGAATCAGCTCCAGCCCCTTTTAACTTTCTCCTTAATTTAGTGTCCTTCCTGATTCACTATGCCCTATTCCTGCTACCCTACTGTTAGGAGAATTGAGATGTTGTAGGTAGTGGAGAAATAATGATATTCAGGGGTTTTGATTTGTAATGCATTGCTGGAGAAATAGCTGATAAGAACACCTAATTGTGCATATATATACCTCTAAGAGTGTTTAAGGTTCCAAAGAATTGGGAGGAATCTGGAGCACATAATTTGGTGAAGACAGAAGTGGATCATTATTTGGAGATTGTGGCTAATGTGTTGTTTCCATAGAATGTAAGCACTCTTAAGGCTAGAAATGCTTCACTTATATCCCCAATGCCTAGTATGGTATATGACAATACTAGGCATTTAATAAAAGATATTTATTGATTGATATTGATTAAAGATGGTTTTGTTTTTGAGCAGAAGACATAAATATAGAAAAAGCAACAGAGTGGTCAACTTTGTGATATTCTAGGAATGTCTAGGAATTTTTCAGCATCACATCTCATATTATTATTGAGCAAATATATACCATATGGATAATAAGTATGGAGATTAAGGGAGGATGAAAACATGGTGTCAGATCCAGACTAGTTTTATCTATGGGAATTGTAATAGCTGAGCTGATTTCTAGGTCCTACCTACTAGAATTGCCACAAGTTATCCCTGATATTGACATCCATCATCTAGGGTACCTTAAAGCTCTACCAGCAGGATTGCAGAAAGGGTATTTTTAGGGGAGAGTTTCATTTTGTTGATCAGTTTGGGACCTACTTAATAGGTTCCAGAACCTGTGCTAAGCATTGGGGACACAAAGAAAGTTACAAAGTCCGTCCTCAAGGAACTTATATTTTTATAGGAGATATAATGTGCAAAGTATTATATATGTATACATATATATGCATGATTCAGTTTAAGTACAAGATAATCTCATAGGGTAGCCACTAGCTGTGAGTTATAATCAAATATCTTGTTGAAAGGTATGCTGGTAGTAGGGAAGACCTGAGGAAACCATTACAGCAGCTTTTGGCTACTGACTGAAGTAGGTGGTTCCTAGGAACTAGGATTTTTATTTCCTCCTATTTTCCAGGAACAATGAGAAGACATAATGGTCTTTCTTGAGTAAGGCCTCTGAGACTCAGACCTCTTCTGAGTAGAAAGAAAGGAAAAAAAAAAGGGGAGAGACAGGTGGAAGAAGGAAGGAAGGAAGGAAGGAAGAAAGAAAGGAAGGAAGGAAAGAAGGAAGGAAGGAAGGAAGAGACCAAATAAATTTATTCTTGCATTATATTAGTATAGCTTCTTTTGTCTAATCTAAACGTCCCCAATTCCCTCAACCAATTTCCATGACATGAACTCAAACCCTTTACCATCCTATTTGCTCTACTTGGACACTTCAGCCCATCAATGTTATTCTTGAAAGGTGGTGTCCAGAATTTAACACCAAATGTAATGACACTATTACTTTTTTTGTTCCTGGAAACTCTGCCTTTCTTAATGACAGGAAGACTGCATTGGCAATTTTGCTGCTGTATCATACTATTGCCTTATAATGAATGTGTAGTTCACTAAAACGTACAGATCTTTTCCACACAAATTGCTTTAACTATGCTTACTCCCTCCTGAACTTAGAAAGATGATTTTTAATATGTGTAAGACTTATATTTATCCCTGTTGAATGTCAGCTTATGTTTAACCCAATATGAAGAGCTTGTTGGATCTGATTGTCATCCAATGCACCAGCTAGCCCTCTCAGCTTGGGATTGAAAATGCTATGATAAAAATGTTAAAGAGCACTGAGTCAAGCAAAACCTCTGTGTAGGAAAATTTTTTCTTCTGTGTTGACTTTGATTTATTAATGATTACTTTTTGTGTTTGGCCTTTCAACTGATCTGAACCCATTAAATTGTATCATTTTCTTTTGTACTTGTCTACATTCCTCCAAAACATATGAAAAACTTTATCAAAAGCTTTGATAAAATCCATGTAATCTATGTCTACAACATTCCCTTTATCTATCAGTTTAGTAATTATCAAAAAGTATTTGTTTATATATAAAAGAAAGGTTTGATTTCATTTTAAAGTAAGATCATTAGAGTAATTTTCTTATTGAATACAATATCAAGCTGTTTGTCCTTTTCCTGCTATGTGAAAATATAGGAATGGTTTAGTAGTTTAAATAGCAGATTAACCTATAAATAAGCATTTGTTAAATACCTACTATGCTTGATTATACAAAAAAATGAAACAGCACATACTTTCAAGGAACTTACATTCTGTATAGGCATATAATACACAAGTATAAATAAAATAAATATAAAGTAGTTTAGGGAGGGAGGGCACTAACAATTTGGGGGATTGGGAAAGTATTCACTTAGAAGTGGTCTTTGATCTGAGGCTTGAAGTGAACTTAGAAATTGTTCTTCATGGAGGTGAGGAGGTAATGCATCCCAAGCATATTAAAGATGGCAAGTGTAATGGCAAAGTCCAGGGTGATGAAGGGCCATATATGAAGATCTAGCAGAGGCTGGCTGGGCTAAATCAAAGAGTGAAAGAAGATGAGTAATGTATAATAAGTCTGAAAAGGAAATTTCAGGCCAAGTTGTTGCCATTGTCCAGTTGTATCCAACTCTCTGTGACTCCATTATGAGATTTTCTTGGCAAAGACATTGGAGTGATTTTCCCTTTCCTTCTCTAGTTGATTAAGGCAAACAGAAGTTACATGACTTGCCAAGAGTCATATATCTTAAAAAAACTCAGGTTTTCCTGATTCCAAACCCAGCACTCTATGCACTGAGCCACCTAATTATAACTATAACTAATTAACCATATAACTGGTTATATAAATAACCAAACAGGTAAGTAGTTTTAACTAAAGAACTCAAATGAAAATCCCATTTCCCTAGTTGACTAGAAATATAGTAGATTTGGAGTTCAGCTGGAATATGATCTGTTCTTAGGACTGCATAAGACCTGAGGTGAAAAGCAAACTACAAGATGTGTGCCTGCTTCCACCCACACACATTTCTTAAGTGATGTGCCTGTTATCTTAATTATTACTATTTAAGACCAATTCATGTCTATGTCTCTAGTGTCTTAGATCTTGGAGGAGGGAGACCTAATTTCAAAGCTTTCAATTAGAGATCAGCCAAAATGAGTCACCAAAAAGAGAAAGGAAAGTAGGGAAATAGATTTAGTACATCATTTCAAAAAATATATTTATATAATGTCAAATCTTTATAGTCACCATCAATCTTTATTCACCCTCCCAGTAAATAACACTGAATAAAAAAACAATAGAAAAATCAATATTATGTTAAATACAATTCTCCCTCTTCAGGGAACAGAAAAAAATTGCAGTAATGATTAAAGATATAGAAATGGGATTAAGTGGGTAATTTGATTAGAAGATATTCTGAATATATATGTAAATGAGCTATGACCAGTCTATGGCACATGCCCTGGCCATTCATAAGTGAGAAATTTATATTTTGGGTTCTCAATAATGGAAATGTACCTAAAAGCTTCTGGTTGGACCTCATATTCCATCCCATCTCACATAACAGTAGGGGCTGCACCAAAAAGCCTTAATCACTGAGCAGAAAGATTCAGTTGATTTTAAAGGTGATTAACTTTTATTCTTACTCTCTTCTGAACACACTGCTTGGGACTTTGACTGTTATCTCTTGGGATTTCTCTCCTTTCCCCAGTCAGCAGTTATGGCAACAAGAACATGAGATTGTTAAAAAATGACCTTGAAACTGGACCCTGGGGCATAGGGGGACTTATTTGCTTTAAATTTCTTTTTCTGAGCACAGGTAACAGCAACAATCTTGGAAAATGGGATTTTTTTTTAGCTTTTTCAGAGGAGAAGATGATCACTGACAGGAGAATGACTCATGCAGGCTAGGCTAGCTAGAGGATATGGTGAATTGATTGTTGCTTGTGAACAATTTTCGTTATTTGTCAGTATGCACTTAGGAGTCTTTTGTGTTTTAAACATTTTATTTGTGGTGAAGAAAATGAATAGTTGCTTTAGTTTGTACATTGAATACTTTTCCATAAAGATCCCTGATTATCCTTCTTGGGGACGTTCTAGACGGGAGCTAAGTCCAAGTTTTCATTATGAAATTTCCATTGAGTAGAAATTCAGAGGTAGGGGCACAATGAACCAGAAACTTTGAGAAGAAACTTATCCTTTCAATGAGACCAGGCTCACCAAAATATGAACCTGATTAATATAGGTCCATAGGTCTTTAGTGAAAAGTAGGTTCAATGGTTGGTTCTTCAACTCATTATTGTGATATTTATAAATAAAATCAAAAGAAACTGGGTTACTTTTAGTAGGGAAGAGAAAATATCTGGGAGTATCAGTAATTTCCAGTATACTTTGATACATTAACAGGTTTATAATCTCCTCATTACGTGTACTTTACCTATGTAGGTCACACTTATCCATGTTTTTGAAAACAGTTCTTTTCATTTTCTCAAATTAGCCAAGGAATTTATATTTTATGTTCTAGGGGGAAGTCAGATGATAGACATAAGAGCATGTCTCACAGTTATATCCTCTCCCAAAGAGTTGTACAGCTGGCTAATCTAAAATCTCACAATTGGGTTGAGAAGACAAAGAAGATATTAGAAATGGTAAAGGGGTGCAAGTTGAATATTAAGAGGGATAGTACAGTACTGGGAAAAGGAAGCACAAACTTAAGATGTTGATGAAGTTGTAGCTAGTGGAGTTGTGATTGGAATACTCTAGAAAAATGTTGCAAATTCAATGGCGCTTTCCATTTTCCTGATAAGGGATAGCATTCTTTTCCATGGGAAAACATTTCTTGCTGTTTTTTTTTTTTTCATATTAGCAACTTATTCTAACCCTTTACAGTGATGGTCGTATCCTTAGAAACACAACAAAATAAAACTGGCCTCAGAGCCTCAATCTTACAATGCTTTCTTTTCCCTTATGATTCTTATATGAAAGATGATTATACAAAGGAACAAGAATACTTTATCTTCATGACGGCACAACAAAAGACAATCAGTTTATGTCTCACCTTCATATTTATAACATAAAAATTGCTCACTTTAATCCTGTGTTGTCTCCTAAGCTTGATTTCAATATTTTTGAATTCTTACTAAATAATTGCTTGGATTTACAAAGCTGAATATATTATTTCTTCCCTTACCTCTCTATCACCCCATTTAAGAACCATAAGTAATCATTTTCATAAGGAAATGATCAGTGTGTAGGAGATTATAGGACTTTGGACTGCTATGTCTATGAAATATTTGTTTTATAGCAGGAAAGATTATTTTGAATCCATGCCAAATTGAAAGACTTCTTTGTTAAATGTCATGTGTCATTACAGAGACTTCTTGAAAACTTCAATTACTTGTGATTTCATTGATGTGGGCATTTCTTCCACTTATAATAAGAACTATAACAATAATAATTCACATTTATATAGCATTTTAAAGTTTGAGAAGCACTTTATATACATTTTCTATTCTAATGTAACAATACTGAGTGAAGTAGGTGCTGTTCTTGTCCCATAGATGAGCAAATCGAGTAGTAAGCAAATATAGTTTCATAGATGAGCAAATCGAGTAGTAAGCAAATATAGTAATAAGTATCTGAGGTAAGATTTACTTCAAATCCAACCTCTTAATTAGTATATTACTTAGATCTAAGCTCTTTTAGATCTTGAAGAGAAAAACAACCCCTCCTTTGAATAGGAGCCTTTCTGGACTTAGCAAGGCTGGTCCTTATATAGCAGCTGTTCAGTCAGTTACTAGAGCATACTTCAAAAGTTTCCCCATTTTGGTAGGGTCACAATACCAGGGTCCCACTCTTATAATAAAATTTTAGGGAACCCATTTATCCCATGTAATAATGAGACTTTAAAGGGGGGTTCAAAATATTTTTTGAACTAAGCTCATTAAAATTAGTATATTATCAATTGAAGTTTTGCTGGCCTACTTTCAGGCCAACATTATATTTCACTTAAAATTAATGAAATAATTATCAAGTTTAAATTTATTGCATCCATTAGAAATTAATTATCACCACGAAAAATTATGAAGTTAGGGTAATGAGGATCATCACGTCTTATTTCATTCTATTAGATGAAAAATTATACTCATAAACATTTATAGTTTACAAATTGCTTGGCAAATTAGCAATATAGTAATATATAAACCTTATTTCATCTACTACTAAGACACATAGATATTTCTCACTCCCTATCCTCCCAAATCCTCTGCCTCCTTTAAGCCCATGACCTACACCTTCATGTCACCTAAGTCACATATAAATCTTGAAATTACCCACATGTTCCATTTTTCTCATTAGAAACCTTGATGTTCTTCTATCTGCCCAAAGCCTTTTTACATTATATCTGTCCCTATGCCTTCCTCTTCCTAAACTTCACAAAGACTCCTCATCCCTCCACCTTTTAATTATTATGACCATTACTGCTGTTCTGACTTCATTTTCTTTCCTCTTCAATCTCAACCTCAAAGTTAGCCATTTTATCTTTATACTCAAATTCTCTGTGCTGGAATCCTTTGCCTCAGGGCTTATTTTTGCTCATCTCTTGCCAGATCTCAACCCTGGTTCACTTTCACTGTCTGTCTCATTTACTCCTTTTCTTGTGCTACTGAATAAAGCTGGAGGAAGTCTCACAATCTGGTTTTTTGGAGACATTACAAATTAATTTTGTCCATCATCATTTGGGTCCTCTCTCCATCAAAGAAGTCTTAATTCCTTCTTGATTGATTTTTCTCTCACTCCTGCTGTAAGTAATCCAAACTTTCTCTTATTTCAAGTCTTCCATAAACCCTTGTACCACCTCAACACTATACCCTAGCATTGAGATAATGACTGCTGAGAAAATTGAGGCAAATTTACATGAGGCTTCATTTCTCACATTTTCTTAATCTTAAAATACCTTGACTTCATTTTCCACTCTTATCTCCTTTTTGCTAGTCTCTTGACAAAAATGTGGCCCTTCTCCTTGCCAAAGCCCTCTCTTCTAGATGGGCACTTGATCTACCCTATACTCTCCATTAGCAGATTACATCTTTAATCATCCCACACTTCATTCTTTTAACCTTTACTTACTTGTTCCTTCTCTATCTGCTTCATCCATGTCCACATCTTCCCTATATTTAAAACAATTTGTTAAGTCCTATCATCTCCTCAAACCTTTCCCCACATCCCTCTTTTCTCAGATAACTTCACATTTAGTAGTTTGCATTTGTTTATAATTGTTCTATGCATACTTATATTAATGTATATTGTGCACAGTTACTTTTGGCTTGTACATTCCATATGAGTATGGTTCATTTCATTGTTTCTACTTGTATACCCCAAGGCCTGGCATGGAGTAGATGCTTAATAAATGTTTGCTGATGACTGTTTGATTCACCTACAATTCTAAGAATTCTCTACCTTCTCTTTTCCTGTTGCTTGATCACACCCCCTTTTGTATCATTTCCCCTTCATGTTTTATCACCTGTCTTCTCATACTTCTCATTTCTTATTTTTCACTGATATTGCATTCATTTCTCTATTTTCTTATTCCCAAAGTTTCATATATCTTAGGAGATAAGATAATTTATCCATATTAAAATCAGGACTATCCAGTGCTTGACAAGATTACCAAACAGGCTGAGTTTTTTGTTAACATTTCCACCTGCTTTTTCTACAGAAACTACGACTATTTAATGCTTTTTGGTTTGTTAATAGTCAGATCTGGCCTTGACTTCTCAAGATTCTATATCATGCTGAAGACAGAAGTAGAGCCAAGGTCCTCTGAGGTATTTGCCTATTTTGAATTAGATGCCATTTGGTGAGGTGCAAGAGGTCACATGACTCAGAGTAGCAAGGAATTTAGCCTCATAGGGGCTATTGAGGGTAGAAATCAGCTTCCCATAGGAGAAAGAACATATTTAAGTGAAATGGAATTATTTTTATTTGGAGGGAATTTGCTTCTAAGTTTGTTCATTTAAGGCAGTATTAACTGGGAAAGAAATTTAGTATTAGTGAAACTGCCAATTCCAAAACAATTATCAGATTTTAGTAGGCTACTGATACGTTGCATTGCCCTGTTCCATAGAGGTTTAGAAATGGAAAATGCTATTTCTGTTCAATACTTTATATTTAGAATTATGTTTCTTTAGTAGGGTGGAGGGAGGAGGAGAAATGAGTCAAATTCACACACACAAATTTAGAATATGTATGTATATATACAAATATGTGCAGATATCTTATATATGTATACATATGTATAAACCTATATATGTGTATATATATATATATATATATATATATATATATATACAGAGAGAGAGACAGAGACACAGAGACAGAGAGAGATGGAGAGGGACAGAGAGAGAGAGATTTTAGATTATGGCAACAATAATAATAACCTGTAAGTATATATTATGAAAAATAACTGTTTAAGGTTGGGTGTGGCTATGTTGATTTTCCTGAATACAAATTCAGTGCTCTATCTATTATGCCATAGGACCAAGGTAAAATTGGAAGGAATTTTTGATAGAAAATTTGTTGGGCTTTGAAGAACTGAAGTACAGTTTCAAGCTCTGAAAGTTTAAAAACAACCCTAAGGCTTTTGGTTTTCCCTGTGATTAATTAAGAATTAACTCTAATACTCAAAATAGTGACAACTAGCATTTCAGACTATTGTAAGCATGAATCTTTAGGCACACTATATTCTACTGTTGATCAGAGGTATTCCTGACCTTTGTTCCCTAAACTTAAATCCATCTCAGTTCTTTCACATACTCCATACTGTAGCCAAATGTCTCTTATCAGTTGTTAAATTCCTAACCACTTTTAAAAATTTTAATTCAGACATTGCCTCCTTTCTCTGTGTAGACTCTACTCACCCCAGCCCTCAGCCACTCATGTCTTTTTTTGTATCTAGAACTAAAATGGAATAATTATCTGGATGTCTATAATACAGTTATCATCTCTAATTTTATACTGCAACTGTATGCAGGGTTATATTTAAGCTTTTAGAGCTTAAAATTGTACTAAGGATCAGGGGGCGGAGCCAAGATGGCAGAGTGAAAAGGTGACTCTCTGCCTCTCCTCCGATCTTCTCTCAAATCAACAATAAAATAAGCCTCTGAACTGATCTTCAAGTCAATGAACTCAGAAATATTTGGACACTGTTTTCTGAAGAACTTCATATCAGGTTTGTCTAACTCAGACAGAGAGATAAATAGACGACTCCTGTGTAGGCCAGAAGTGAGGGTGGGACTCAGCTCACCTCATCCTGGCAGAAATTCCAAACTCCAAACTCCAAATTCCAAACACCTGGAGTTTATCTGAGGTACTCCAGACACTCTGCCCTGATTGGGGGCAGGTGTTCTGGCAGACTTGCCTTGTTTAAGGAGTAATTCGGACTTAGTCCTAGCCCCCACTGGCCCAGCACCTTAAGTTAATTCGCCAAAGTGCCCCAGGGCAAAGATCTTCATCCGCCTTTCAGCCGCCGTTTTTTTTTCCCCCTACCTTAAAGAGATATATAAAGGCCAGGAGAAAATAAACCAAAAGTTAATTGGAAATTAAATAATCTAATCCTGAAGAATGAATGGGTGAAAGAGCAAATCATAGACACAATCAATAATTTCATCCAGGAGAATGACAATAAGGAGACAACATACCAAAATTTGTGGGATACAGCTAAAGCGGTTATAAGGGGCAATTTTATATCTCTAGATGCTTACTTGCATAAAATAGAGAAAGAAAACATCAACGAATTGGGCTTATTAAAAAAAAAACTAGAAAAAGAAAAAATTAAAAACCCTCAATTAAATACCAAATTGGAAATTCTAAAAGTAAAAGGAGAAATTAATAAAATTGAAAATAAGAAAACTATTGAGTTAATAAATAAAACTAAGAGTTGGTTCTACGAAAAAACCAACAAAATAGATAAGCCTTTAGTTAATTTGATAAGAAAAAGGAAAGAGGAAAATCAAATTGTTAGTCTCAAGAATAAGGGAGAACTTTCCTCCAATGAAGAGGAAATTAGAGCAATAATTAGGAGTTACTTTGCCCAACTTTATGCCAGTAAGTTTGATAATCTAAATGAAATGGAGGAATATCTACAAAAATAT
>JAJPUD010017470.1:19543-31205 GCA_023553655.1 Myrmecobius fasciatus
GGAAAACTGATATAGCTACACCCAACCTTAGACATTTACTTTCTGTAAGTATGTAAGCAAGACACCTTATCTAAACTTAATTTCTCTCTCCTTCCCTATACTTAGAGAATTGTGATGTTTTGTACAAGAGTCCCTTAATAAAGCTTGAGTTGACACACCTGTCAGATTGGCTAAGATGACAGGAAAAGATAATGTTGAATGTTGGAGGGGATGTGGGAAAACTGGGACACTAATACATTGTTGGTGGAGTTATGAACTGATCCAACCATTCTGGAGAACAGTTTGGAACTATGCTCAAAGTGCTTTCAAGCTGTTCAGGCTCTTTGATCCAGCAGTGTTTCTACTGGGCATATATCCCAAAGAGATCATAAAAAATTAAAAAGGAGCCACATGTGCAAAAATGTTTGTAGCAGCCCTTTTTTTGGGGTTAGGAACTGGAAACTGAATGGATGCTCATTAGTTGGAGAATGGCTGAATAAATTATAGCATATGAATATTTTGGAATATTATTGTTCTATAAGAAACGATCAGCAGGTGATTCCAGAAAGGCCTGGAGAAACTTATATGAACTGATGCTAAGTGAAGTGAATATAACCAAGAGAATATTGTACACAGTAACAATAAGATTATATGACGATAAATTCTGATGGACGTGGCTTTTTTAAACAAAGAAGTGATTCAGGTCAGTTCCAATAGTCTTGTGATAAAAAGAACCATTTGCACCCAGAGAGAGGATTGTGGGGAATGTAGATCACAACATAGCATTTTCTTTTGTTTTTTGTTTTTGTTTGCTTGCATTTTGTTTTCTTTCTTTTCCTTTTTGATTTGATTTTTCTTGTGTAGCATGATAATTGTGCATATATGTATAGAAGAATTATCATATATTGGATTATTTGCCATCTAAGGGAGGGGGTGAGTGGAAAGAGTGAGAAAAAAATTGGAACACAAGGTTTTCCAAGGATTAATGTTGAAAACTTTCTATGAACATGTTTTGAAAATAAGAAGCTTTATAAAAACAAAATTTAAAAATTAAAAAAGTGTTGAGTTAAAGCAAATTGAATGTGTTGAACTTGCTCCTCCCCAACCATACTACTCTTTATCTTGGCAATTCATTTTTATTTCTGTCAAAACATTTATTTAATCCAATTTTGTATTTTCATTATTTTAGACTGAATGCCAATAGTAAGGGTTAGAACTTAACATTGAGAATAGGAAACTCCTTGAACCAATAAGGATTCATTCATTTTCTGCAATTCAGAAACTTAGAGAGTTGCTCAGAGAAATGAGAGGTTAAATTATTTGCCTCAGGTCACATAGGGTAGGTATTAGAAGTCTGACTTCAACCCAAGTTTTCCTGGATTCCAGATCAGCTCTCCATCTAATACCATGCGGACTAATTATTTGCCTGATTAATTCCCCTTACTAAGTTTTAAGTCCATAGAGGAAAGGTTCTTTTATTACTTTCATGTCTCTGACAGAATCTTGCATATGCTATGTGCACAAAATAAATATATTCCTAATTGAATAAATTATTGGTTTTAATCTCTTTGTGGCAGGCTACAAAAGGAGCTATCTTTGGGTAGGTAGGTAATCCTTATATAGCACCACAAAACTGAATCTGATTAGATTTTTTTAGGAATATTTATGTTTGTGTAGGTATTGTTAATATATAGGTTAAGCAACTTGATGACTCACAATTTATGAATGAGTAGAGGAAAATCTTCCTATCACTGAATTTAGGTAAGTAGGAAAGTCTATATACCCAAGGAGTAGATCTAGAGCAAGCTAATACTAGCTAGGGAAAAACAATCATCAAATTAATTGTGGGTACTGTTTCTCAGAATTGGTCAACTGCATAAATCAAAGCTTGCTTTATAATTTTGGTGATTGTCTTTCGACTTAAGAAAGTGATGTAGAAAATGTTAATAATGCAAATTAAAATGATATGTATGCTAGACCAGTTGTTTACCAGAAAAGTCCTGTTTTACCCCCTTTTGAAAAAGATGCTTCTACATTTTTTCTAATACATGAAAACTCTGAAAATCGCATATACATGTAGAAAAGTCTTTTGAAGACCCAATATTCCTAGAGGATATGCTGATTAGTTAGGCAGGAAATGGTCAACTATCAGTGAGTCATTTGTTGGCTTGATTATGATTTGTGCTTTAGCCAGCAAGTCCCAACCTCCAAAAGCACTGTTTTGAACTTTATTAGTAACATATTTGTTACCAAATTTGCAATAGCAAATGAAGCAGAATAGTGTCATAAAAAGGAAATAAAACATATCCAAATAGACCAAAAGAATTAGGCTCATCATGCACTTTAAAAGCAAAATTTTGTTTGAAGATTTCATCCAAGAGTCACTAAAGAGCATTACTCACATGTGAGCCACCTTATTAGCTGGAAGTGGCCTTATGTCATTTGGACATCTATAGTGCATCCATGTAGTGGTTAACATGGCAAGGAAGACAACACAGAGGAACTGTAGGAACAGGAAAGGAGTAGTTTCAGTCACTTGTATGGGGAAAATAAACCAAAGCTTCTGCTTGTGCTGGAGCCACATGCAATAATAGTTTGCATGGTAGCATTTGACACAAATCAGACTTTATTATGAATTAGTGAATGCTAAGGAATAGAGTGTAATAGGAGAAAAAGAGCTAAGTGGACCCTATATGGCAATAAAGTAGCACAATGGTAGAAAATGGTAAATGATTGCTGGGAGATCTCATCTACCTGTTTTTCAGTGTGTCCCTTTAGAACTTCTTTTATTCAGTACTCATTACAGTGCCAAGCACAAAATGGGGGCTTAATAAATGTTGATTGATTAGAAGAAGACAATTAAATGGATGATTCATTAGATTTGATTGTCTTTTGCATCTGGGCAATCCCAAAGTCAAGGCATGCATTACTAGGTAACTGGAGAATCAGTCTATGATTATTTCAACATCATGTATTTGATACTACAGGGTCCTGAAATCATTAATCATTCCCTCTTATTCTCAGGGTATTCTTTCTACTTCTTTCTCTTCAAGGAGTGTTGAACAGAGTCTATGACCCTAACAGATTTCTCACTAAATATGGGAAGCATAGGATGTGTCTATATTCATCATACAGTGCATTGAACAGAATCTATAGAAAGGAGACAGGAGATTTAAAATGCAAATAAGTGACTTTATAATTTTTTCAGCTGGCTTATTTTGGCATTGTGTATATAAACAGAATCTTATTAGTGTAAGCAGTTTTGGAAGCTCTAACTGCTACTATTTAGCAATCTGAATTCCTATAGAGTAAGAGAAATATTTTAGTATCCTATTTTTAATTCATTTTACTTACTTTATTGGCAAGTGTCCAAGATCCTCTAAAAAATCTTGAATATGTAAACATTATCCCTGATTTTTGGGAGGGGGTAGAGTCAAGGGAGATGGAAGAGTATTAGAAAGGATGGTGATTTTGCCAGCAAATTATGGGGCAGCTCCTTCATAATGGTTTTAGTTGAATTTGTAATATAATTTATTAAAAAGTTAAATGAACTGAGAAAAGTTTGGCAATGATGATTTTTGTTCATGTTCTGATTTAGGGAAACTAATGCCTTTTCCTCAGGGAGTACCTATTCTACCTATTGCAGAAAAGCTCCATCATTAGAATCATAAGATATTAATTCTAGAAGGGGCCACATAAAGATGTGGACTGTACCTCTGCTAAGATACTCGCTTGGCCAGTAATATGCCTATATTTTTTCTACACTTTTTGCTAATTGAGAGAACAACCTTTTATTAGAAAAAAGGAACAAAAAGGGAGATTTGGAAATATTTTCTGAACTTTTTACATCCAGAAGACTGTAGTCTAGTAGTATTCTTATTATTTTATGGAGAGTGAAGAAGTCCTCCTAACCTCCATGAAGTTCATCCTTGCTACAGGATAGACCAGTTCCTCAAACACAACAAAAGGTTTTCTGGCTTCTGTGATTTATTTCAGAATCAAATGTATTATTTTCCTTCAAATCTTAAATGATTATTTTTATCTCTGAATCACTCTGGGCCATATCTCCCACTTCTTCATAAGGTCTTTCTTTTTCTAGATATCAGTGACTGATATTTAAAGCGAAATGGACAAAATGTTATTGTTGTTTGTCCTTTATTCTCATAGAGGACCATGACATCAGGGAGGTGATGCAATGACACACATTTGAATTGAATTTAAATGAGGGAGGGCTGAACAAAGTCATCAACTTTACTTTCTTCTCCATACCCATCTGGGTCCAGTAGCAAAATATAGAACAGCTCAATTGGAGATGGCCTCCCTTCAGAGATATTTCACAATTAAATAGTACTTTTCAAGACACTGCTGGCAAAGTCCCAAGGATTTCACCTAAATATTTTTTGTTACATTACATCCTTCTTCTAGGGAGCAAGAACCATTTTCTATGTTCGTGTTTAATGTGTTCTATATATATTAAACATTATCATTCCAAATATCTCATGTAACAATTTTTTCTTTTCCAAACTCATGGTTTTTAGAGTTATCTGGACCAACCAAGTTTAGGGTAGACTTTGGGTCATTTGGGGGTTTCTAGCTGATAGACTCAGTCTTATAACACAATTATGCTTCAGAAGAATTTAGGTCTAGTGGAGGAGTTCCAAGCTGGGGCAGGCACCTTCTTATCCCTCCTCAAAAAATAAATTTTGAAATGGCAGGCTTGAAATCAGCTATCACTTATTTGCCTTAGAATTTCTGGCCATATGGAATATGGAGACTCTGATTCTGTCATGTGTGTATCTGAAGGTGAAAATCCTTTTCTTCTCTAGCCTCCCAAAGACTTCTTCTTTGTATCTCAGGGACTGAGGCTGGGCATTAAGTAGAAAAAATGCAAGGAGTTTCTAGTACTATCTCATTTACTCCCCTGGACAACTCAATATTTCAGACTAGGACACTTTTCTCTGAGTTCCACAATTTTCCTGATCTCAAATGATGACATTATGGCTTTCCAGGAAAGTGGTTGACATAAATTTGGATTCACCAGTAGAAAAACAAGTCAACACAAAGCACATAATGATTCAACATTCTTTCTCTGGCCTCTCCTCTTTCCTCTAACTCCCAGAAAGAAAAAAAAAACCATGGAATTGTTGCCCCCAAAACCCAACCTTGGTGAAATCAACTCTGGGGAAAATAAGAGTTAATTTTTATATAGAACTTTTGGGTTGCAAAGCCTTTATATGGATTATCTCATTTGGTTTTCATCACAACATTATTAAGGTAGATGCTACTATTTCATTACAAACTGAGTCTGAGAGACTTTTAAGTGACTTGCCCAGAGGCACACAGCTAATAGGTTTTTTACATAGGATTTGAACTCATTTCTTCATGACTCTAAAGTTCATCCACTTAGTTGCCTAATGAAAATGAAAAGTATCTCTTCCTTATAACAAGTTTCAGGATCCTTGATAAAGAACATTTATATAAATATACAAAGAATATTTATACAAACATTTTTCCTCCATTAATCTTAAAAAAAACCCAAATCTGTCAAGAGGGTATGGCAAAGGATGAAGAAATTTTGTTCCTTGGTTATAATGGCTGTTTTCCTTCATTCTCAAAGAGGACCAAAATGATAATATTATGTTACAGTCAAGTTATAGTGTACCTAAGCATGGCTGATCAGAATGATATGATGCTTTTAAGCATATTTCCATATATGTCATGTTGTACAATTAAAAATCAGACCAAAAGGGAAAAACACACAAGAAAGTAAAAAGCAAATAAACAAATTTTAAAAGTATTTTATAATACTCTACTACATCTTGGGCATAAATAATCCATGTAAACATTTGGGGTAGATACTCTAAATCTGGGCATTTTATACAATAGCTATCTATTCAGAGAAGATCCCCAACCCACTATTCAAACACTATGTATTTTTTTTTGGTCACTTACTTTGTGCCAGGAACAATGCTAAATGTTTGGGATACAAAGGGAAAATGCAAGCATCCCTGCCTTTAAGCAGCTTATATTCCAATGGAGGGAATGACATATAAATTTGGGAGAGTAGTTTTTTCCCTATAATCCACCCCTATTTGGGGGACTTCCTGTATCACTAGCATTACTATCTTTCTAGTATTCACATTGATACTATTTCAAATGATTCATATTTATAATATTTCAATCTATAAGGACCTATCCTCTCAAGGCATTTCTTGATCCTTTGATTCTATGGCATCCCCCAACTCCATCTTCTCTATTGGCATTTCCCCCCTAGACAAGTTGGGGAATGGCTGAATAAGTAATAGTATATAAATGTAATGGAATATTATTGTTCTATAAGAGAAAATGAGCAGACTGATTTTAGAAAATCCTGGGGAGACTTATATGAACTGATGCTGAGTGAAGTGAACAGAACCAAGAAAACTTTGTACACAGCAACAGCAAGATTATGTGATGATCAGCTATGATAGACTTGGCTCTTCCTAGCGATGTATTGATTCAGTAATTCCAATAGACTTGGGATGGAAAATGCCATCCACACCCAGAAAGAGAACTATAGAGACTGGATGTGGATTGAAGCACACCATTTTCACCTTTTAAAATTTGTTTGTTTATTTGCTTTTTGCTTTCTTGTGTGTTTTTCCCTTTTGGTCTGATTTTTATTGTACAACATGACATATATGGAAAAATGCTTAAAAGAATTGTGCATATTTAACCTATATCAGATTGTCTTGAGGAGAGGAAAAGTAAGGAAGAGAAGCAAAAAAAAATTAGGAGAACAAAATCTTACAAAAATGAATGGGGCAAACTATTATGTGTATTTGGAAAAAATACAACTGAGGCAAAAAATTAAATTAACAACAAAGGAGAGTAAGTAATAGTCAACAGAAAAAAACGATACCTGCTAACAACCATGCAGATTGAGTAGCACACGTGCGCAAATGTGTGTGTGTGTGTGTATGTGTGTGTACATACATGGAAGTAGGACATTTTTTCCAGGATAGGAAACAACAGTCATTTTCAAACTGGCATTCTGGCATGCTCTAGAATAGATGCTTGGCACAAGAGGAGGCAGAATGATTATACTTTATCAGAAGAAAAAGAGAATGAGTTCCTGCAAAGACAAATTCGATTTTCTGTTTCAGGGACAAATGTTCTAAAATAAGTGGGTACATTTTGAAAGGCTCTAAAACATATTTCAATAGATCTCATTTTCCTTTCTCTGGCAACAGTGTGTGTCTTATAAATGAAGCTTTGTAATAAGGCTTGTTTGAAAGGAGAGACATGGCTACTACATGATGAGGGCTTAAGGAACTCGAAGTTCATTTTTCAGGCTCATTATAAGAACCAATGATGCTAAACTGAGTTACTTCAAGAAGGGCACAAGATGTACATTGCCATGGGTTCTTATATTTTAGATTATCAGTAGTTTCTTTTAGATCCCTCAGAATAATATTTCCTATGGCATCAAAGTTGGGAGAGTAGCCTGTCTACTCATGTCATTTACATTATTCCTTTTAATTGTATGATTAAAAAGCAAGTGTTACTTCCCTTCCCTCTAACTCCACCCTTGCCTATCACTTTTCTGCACCAATATCCAGGGCAAATAGCATTATGGTATAGACAAGTTTATGTGTTTTCTTTCCTATAGGGCAATGTTGAATTGGTCCATAGGAGGCATTCTGTAGATCATGCTTAGAGTTGCCTTTCCTGCTTTGACTTAACTATTTTAATCATGTGGTTCCAAGAAAACTTTGCTTTTTGATATGATGTGTCAAACCCTGAAAGTTTTCCCCGTCCCCTCCAAAATCCTGTGAAAATGGCAATAGTGTGGAGTCTTGTCTCAGTTGGAAGAAGAAACAGTTTATAGTTTGGTTTTTCTTCCTGATTTCCAATGAAGAAGCCCTCAGTATCATGGTGATAGTGCCCATGTGAGAGACAGGGCAGTGAAACTCAATAAGAAAAGTTGAGAAAAGGTCTATATATATATATATGTTTTTTTCTGATTTAAATGAATATCTGTCTTGAGATAGACATAGTCAGTCTTGGAAGAGATTTTGTGAATTTCAGATATCTAGAAGCCTTGGGTCTCATGTGATAAGAGCTTGATGATAACAGACAAAATTGTTGATTTTGAAAAATTTCAGTCCTGTCTGATTTTTTCATGACCCAGTTGGGATTTTCTTGTCAAATATACTGGAATGATTGGCCGTTTCTTTCTCCAGATGAAGAAAGTGAGACAGTGTTAAGTGACTTGCCTAGTCTCACACTGCTAGTAAATGTCTGAGGCAGGTTTGAACTCAGGAAAAGGAGTCTTCTTGATTTCGGATCTGGCACTCTGTTTACTGCACCAATTAACTGCCCCCAAAGGGAGAAGTATGACAATTACTCTAGTAGTCTTTAAAAGCATTTCTTTATTTTCCCCAGTTACATGTATAAAATTATTTTTGGTTATGCATGTACATTCTTTTTACATATTTACTTATGAATCACGTTGGCAAAGTCAGAACAAAAGGGAAAAAAAGAGAGGAAAAAACAGAAGAAAAAAGTAAAAAAAAAGTGAACACAGCATGTGCTGATTTATATACAGTCTCCATGGTTCTCTCTCTGAATATAAATCTCTTTGTCCATTCAAAGTTTGTTGGGATTGCCTTGGATCACTGAACCTCTGAGAAGAACCAAGTCTGTCATAGTTGATTACTGCACAATCTTGCTGTTGCTGTATACAATGTTTTCCTGGCTCTACTTGTTTCACTCAGCATCAGTTTATGAAAATCTTTCCATGCCTTTATAAAATCAGCTTGTTTATCATTTTATAGAATAATAATATTCCATTACTTTCACATATCATAACTTATACAGCCATTCCCCAATTGATGAGCATCTTACAAAAAAAGCTGCTACAAACATTTTTGTACATGCAGGTCTTTTTCCCTCTTTTGTGATTTCTTTAGTATATAGACACAGTAGAGATACTACTAGATCAAAGAGTATGCACAGTTTGATAGCCCTTTGGGCATAGTTCCAAATTGCTCTCCAGAATGGTTGGATCAGTTCACAACTCCACCAACAATGCATTAGTGTCCCACTTTTTTCCCACAGCCCTCCAACTTTTATCATTATGTTTTCCTAATATCTTAGCCAATCTGAGAGGTGTGAGATGGTGTCTCATATTTGTTTTATTTTACATTTCTCTAATCAATAGTGATTTAGAGCATTTTTTCATATGACTATAGATGCCTTTAATTTCTTCACCTGAAAACTATCTTCATATCCTTTGAACATTCATCAATTGGGGAATGACCTATATTCTTATAAATTTGATTCAGTTCTTTATATATTTTAGAAATGAGGTCTTTGTCAGAAATACTGGTTACAAATTTTTTTCCTCAGATTTCTGCTTCTCTTCTAATCTTTGCCGTGTTGTTTAATTTTGTGAAAAAATTTTAATTTCATGTAATCAAATTGTCTATTTTGTACTTCATAATGTTCTCTTACTCTTCTTTGGCCACAAATTCCTCTCTTATCCAAAGATGTGGTAGGTAAAGTATCCCTTATTCTTCTAATTTCCTTATAGTATCACCCTTTATGCCTATATCATATACCTATTTTAACCTTATTTTGGTAGATGTAGGTCTATGCTGAGATTCTGACACATTGTTTTCTAATTTTCCCAACAATTTTTTTTTGTGAAAAGGTGAGTTCTTATCCCATAAGCTGGAGTTTGGGGGGTTATCAAATACTAGATTACCATAGGCCTTGATTATTGTATCATGTGTATCTACCCTATTCCACTGATTCACCACCCTATTTCTTAACCAATACCTTATGGTTTTGACAAATGCTGCTTCATAATAGTTTTAGGTCTGATATTGCTAGGTCACCATTTTTTTTTTGCATTTTTCCCCATTAATTTCCTTGATATTCTTGATCTTTTATTCTTCCAGATGAATTTTATTGTTTTTTTTCTAGTTCTATATAATGATTTTTGGCAGTTTGATTAGTATGGTACTGAACAAATATTCTAATGTAGGTAGAATTTTCATTTTGATTATATTAGCTTGGTCTATCCATGAGCAATTGATATTTTTCCAGTGGTTTAGATTTTACTTTACTTATTTGAAAAGTGTTTATTAATTGTGCTCATATAGTTCCTGGGTTTGTCTTGGCAAGTAGACACCAAAATATTTTATTTTGTGTACAGTTATTTTAAATGGTATTTCTCTTTATATCTCTTGCTGCTGGGCTTTGTTAATAACATATAGGAATGCTAATGATTCATATGGGTGTATTTTACATCCTCTAAAATACTGTATAGTAAGTAGTCTTTCAGAGAATGATCAGTGACAAAAAAAATTGGCCTAAATTTGACTGGCTTATTTGCTGACATATAGCAGAAGTTGTTTGGACAATGTAGATCTGAGGTGAAATGTAAGAAGAACCAAGACGTTATTCCCTTCTCCCTCATTAGAGGACAAGCTTCCTCAAGACTGAACTTGGTTCCTCCTGTACTCAGTTGGTAATAGGAAGAGTACCCTATTGCCTTAGGATCTACAGCTTTTTCTCAAATTTATTCCTAAATGATTTGTTCAATGTCAGCTAGAGAGAGATATTTAAATTGCATCAACACACATCATTTTGCTTTAATTGCTTTTTAAAAGATTCAGTTCAGTAAAATATTCATTCTGTGTGTTTCTGTCTCTGTCTTTTTAAAATATTTCTTCCCTCTCTAATTTTCAGGTATACATTTATTAAAATAATTGATAAAACCAATTTTGATGACCTCATTTAATTCTCATATGAATACATCATATCACCTATGTTCAAAGGTCTATGATTTCATCTGTCTGAATATTCCCCACATCCTGAAAATCATAGTCCCTTCCCAACTTCATAGATGGTTTTCTACTCTTAATGTGATTAGAAAATCTGGATCTTAGTGGAGAGGTCACTAAATTTGCTTATTAAAATATTAGCAACTTGAATACAGATAGAGCCGTGCATACCTATTTGAATATTACTAGTATGGGCTCTTATCAGAGTCATAAAATATTGAGCTGAAAGGAAAATTGGAGATCTAATTCAATCATTTTAGAGAACAGGAAATCAATACTGATAGACTTGCCAAAAGAAAAAAAGAGCGAATAATCAAAGACCCAGAATAAGAACTCCTAATTTAGTGTTCTTTCCATTTTATTTCTATTCATCCTAGGTAACCCTCATATTAGCATTGCTTGGGTTTGCTTGCAAGTATTTGGGAAAGCAGATTTTAAATGATAATCTGACTTTCATGTCTTCAACGTACCAAGGGGTTATATTTTCTAAATTTTTTAGGTTGAATTTTCAAGAATCAGAATGTATTGTCCCATAGACATGTTACAAATTGTGGTTTTATTCCACAGCCAATTAACAGAAACATATTTAACCCTAAATCTTTCCTTTTTTCATTGTTTATTTTATATTATATTGAATAACATATAAGTTATATTGCTCCTTAGGAGAGTCCGTAGTGGCTATATTTTATTGTTCTTTGTATCATCACTCCCTGGTGTAATACAGGGGCAGCTAGATGGTACAGTGGATAGAGTTCTAGGCCTGGAGTCAGGCTCATCAACTCTGGCCAGATACTTATTGGCTGTGTAACCTTGGGCAAGTTATGAAAGCCTGTTTGTCTCCATTTCCT
>JAJPUD010017471.1:0-31202 GCA_023553655.1 Myrmecobius fasciatus
AAACAATGACCAAATGGAGCTGGCCTAGGACTTGTTAGTGGCCAATTAGAATCAGATTGGTTTTGATTTAGGACCTGGTTCTTAAGAGCAAAATCTATCCAGTAAACCTCAGGATATCTTGGGAGGGTCCAGAGGTGTAAAATAGAAGGAAGGAAGGAAGGAGGAAAGGAAGGAAGGAAAAAGGAAAAAAGGAAAGAAGGAAGGAAGGGAGGGAGGGAAGGAAAGAGAGAGAGAGAGGAAGAGAGGGAGGAAGGAACAAAGAAAGGAAGGAGAAAGGAAGGGAAGAAGGGAGGGAGGGAGGAAAGAAGGAAAGAGTTTTCACAGACATTGTTGTCTATCTTTTGTTCTTGAAGAGGACCATGACATCAGGGAAGTGATACCAAGACATGCAAAGGAATTTGTATTTTTTATGTATATACTACTCTGAGAGAAAAAATATAATCAGACAAATTATAATACATAAGCAAATTTGGAGTTTACATTTCAACAAAACAATTAATATGGTAGAAGTTTAAAGAACAGTCAAACTCTTACTTAAAAATGAATCCTCATTGTTATATTTAGTTTCGTATAGATGCTCAGAGAGAGTCCATCTAGATTATGGCTAATGAATTATAAAAAGAAAGTACCCAGTGCTTCCTGATACAGTGCATATCATCATTGGATAGCTCTAATTGTTGGAATTTTTTCCTGATATAAAACCTGTTTTTCCCACGAATTATCTACCCATTGATTTTTTGTTTTACCCTTTGGAACAAAATAGTTTAAGATAAATACTGCTTCCATGAGAAATTACTTCAAATGTTGATAAAATAACTTTATCATTTTTTAGTCTCTACTTCTCTAGGCTAAGGATTCTGAATGATTAGGAATTCTTAATTCCTTTAATTAATCCCTATGTAACATAGAATATATGTTCATGTTCTTACATGGTATAAGTATTAGAGGTTGAAGGAACTAGGAATACTTAGCTTGGAAGAAAAAAAAATGATTCAGACTTATGCCAAGTCTGTTTTAAAATCTTCTTGGAGACAGAAGTGATAATGGAGAGTGTTTTATGTAGAAGTATAGAGAAGTATTGGGCAGGGAGGGGTTTGTCAGTAACAAGCAGGTATACATGACTATTTCATAAAGTACATGGAGAGGATTGTGATATAAAAAGGTAGATAGAAAAGTGCCAGGTTATGCAGCATTTTAAATACTAAACAGACATTTTATGTAATCTTGCAGGGAGTTCCAGGAACTTGTTGAATAGGGAAATGGCATTTTAATTCTTTAATAAAAATCACATTAACAGGCATGTGAAAAATGGTTTCGTCTGGAAAGACACTTGAGGCAGGGAGACCAATTAGAAAAGGATTATAGTGGTCCATGTGAGAGGCAATGAAAACTTAAAGTGATAAAGTGACTTAATAATATATGAGGTAGTGTAAGTAATGCTAACCTTTGGCAATTTATTGGATAAAAATGATAAGAAAAAGTGAGCAGTAAGTGAAGATAACAAGATTTCAAATTTGGTTTGTCAGTTGGTGCTTTGGACAGTGACAGAAGAAGGGATTCATTTTGGAGATAAAATTATAAATTGTTTTGTATATGTTGAATTTGAAATACCTATGCGATATCTAGCTCAAAAAGTCCAATAGATGATGACAATTCAGGAGTAGACCTCATCTGGGATATTAGAGATGATATATAAATCTGAAAGTCATATGAATCAAGATAACGGACTCATGGGAAATCACCAAGTAATAACCTTTGGTCTATTTATTCCTAGGTGCTCTGCCAATTGGTCGGAAAAGCCCACTCCATTGCCATTAGAATCCCTTCCCACTAAAATAGGATTGATTAATTAGCATATTGGTGCTTATTCTATTGAACGTTTTTGGACTCTCTCTTCAACCATCTCTACCTATTCTGGTTGAGAACTATTCTTATTTTTGAAGAAGAGACTAACTCTGAATCAGACCCAGATGTAAATAATTCCTTGATAAAAATCAGGAAAAATAGGGGACTATGATGACTCTCTTTTGGCCCTTGCACATTTTCCTTAATATGGCCAAATCCCTAGCACCAGTCTCTGTCTTGAGATGACTCACCGCCATTTCTCAGTATTAGTTGTTGGGGTTTTTTTTGTTTGGTTGGTTTTTGTTTTTTTTTGTTTTGTTTTGTTTTTTTGTTTTTTTGGTTTTTTTTTGATTAAACACTTCTTGATCATTAGTATGTTTTGAATACATCTGATTATTTTATCTACATATTGGTTCAGTATCACCAATAGCACTGATATCAGATTTGTCATCTAAGATTCCTATGGCAATTTCCTCATACCTAATCAGACCTCTTGGATGTCAGGTGACCCCACCTCCCAAAAGTTCTCCCTACCAAATATTTAACATAGTAAGTATCAGATAAGAATTCCTTAATAAATGTTTATTAAATTGTTTCTTTAACCAACTCCCATGATTTATCTTAACAATTCCAGAAAGGAATGACCTGAAACACAAATCTCATATACATAGAACAGTCCTCATTTTTCTAACTGATATCTGGAGTGGGAAGAGAGATTTGCACTGAACCTCATGTACTTTGGTTCTTCTTGCCTCTGACCTCATAAGCAGAGATAATAAGAAAAAGAAAATAATATAGAAAGGAAAATAGAATCCTGGACAGAACCTGGGAAAATGCTCACAGGGGACATGACACAGATAAAAAATCAACAAGAAAAAAGAAAAGATAGACAAGTAGGAGGAGGACCAAGAAAAAGGAATGTTATACCTCCCCCAAACATTTATGTATGTTTATGTGTCTGTATGTATGCATATATATTTTATGTGTATTTTTATATACCGGAAAAAAATAACTAATAGAGTCAAATTCTACAGAAGACTCAAGAAAGATGGGGTTGAGAATAGACAATTAGATTTGATAATATATCTCATATTACAGAACTCACTGAGACAGCAATTTCAGCTTAATAATGAGGTAAGAAGCTAGACTGCAGAAAGTTAAGATGATGGTGAGAGGAGGGGAAGTACAGAAACTTAATATAGAGATTGTTTTCAGACAATCTGCCATCTAGCAGGCACAAATAGGTGAGTTTTGGCACACCTGAATAAAAGTTTTCAGGTTTTCTTATTAGATTTAATTTTGGTCTATATTCAACCTGAGGCATAATTTTGTTCTGTTTGTGAGGGAAATCCAGAGAGCTTGAAATTCTCTAACCTACTCTGCCATCTTCCAGAATTCTCCTAATCCTTATTGTTTAAAAGTCACCCACCAGTTGGAAAAACTTGGCTAAAGGTCAAGCTTTTATCTTATAATTACTTTTACTTTTGTAATTCCACCAATATGTCACTTTCCAGAGAATTTGATTAACATTAAACTATTGTAGCAACTTCCATGCATCCTGCTGAACAATACAGTCATCTGAGAAACTTTTATTTTATGATTTGAATCAAGCTCTTATCTGCCTTAAGGGTATTTTAAAACAGGAGGTCCAAATGACATAATCTCATAAAATGTTATCAGTCAGAAGAACATACACTTACATTACTTTGCTCTGTCATCTTGCTAATTTTTAAAAAGACTGTCAGTCCTTATTTAAGGCCTTTGTTCATTAAGAGAAACTACTTATCCCAATTATTGGTAATTTTTAGTCTTGCTATTATGCTCGGAACTTTGTCTGTTGGAATTTCTCAAGATAAAAGGATTGTTTGTGCCTTCAAATGACTTATATTCTTTGCATATTTACAACATGTACACAGATTAGTTAAAAAAAAATCCAGGAGAATGCCAGGAGAACAAAAGACACCAACAGAGAAATTGAAAATGGTTTTACAGAAGAAATTGAAGGGGGATGGAGATTTGTGGGGAGAGGAATATTGATAAAAACCAAGTTTTGTGTGGGCAAAGGCAAGATGGCAAAATAAAGGCAGGAACTTG
This sequence comes from Myrmecobius fasciatus, assembly GCA_023553655.1. NCBI lineage: Eukaryota > Metazoa > Chordata > Mammalia > Dasyuromorphia > Myrmecobiidae > Myrmecobius > Myrmecobius fasciatus. The sequence goes on from JAJPUD010017471.1 coordinate 3,940, forward strand.
CTCAAACTCTTCCCCAAACTGCTCCAAATTTCTTTAAATAATGACTCAAATTTTAGAGCATCAGAACACCCCAAAAGATGGAATTAAACATTTTCCAGCTGAAGGCAATTTAGAAGCTCAACAAAAATGGTCAGTGATATGGGGGTGGAAATCCAGCAGGTAGTCCAGGTACTCTGGTGCAGCCCAGGGTGACTTCTGAATTAGCAGCAGTACTGGTGGCTTACAGACCTCTCAGGCCAGAGACACCAAAAAGACCTGGAAGGTCAGCAAAAAAAAGGTCTTGGAACAGTGCACTCTCAGCTCTGGAAATAGAGCCCTATTTTAACAAAGATTTAAAAGCAGAGTAATGGGCTAGGAAACTGAAAAGACAACAGAAAAAAAAGAACTGTTTCTGACCATAGAAAGTTATTAGGGTGACAAGGAGGATCAAAGTACTCACCCAGAAGATGTTAACAAAGTCAAAGTTCCCACATCCAAAGCCTCCAAGAAAAATAAAAAATGGGCTCAGGCCATGAAAGAGCTCAAAAGAAACTTCAAAATTAAAAAAAAAACAAACAAATTATTAAAGCTTTTTATTTGCAAAATATATGCATGGGTAATTTTTCATCATTCAAAGCCTTCTGTTACAATTTTCTTCCTTCCTTCTTTCCACCCCCTCCCTTAGATGGGAGGTAGTTTAATACATGTGAATTATGTTAAAACACATGAAAAATTGAATATATGTATACATATTTATATAGTTATCTGGCTGAACAAGAAAAATCGGATCTACAAAAAAATTAAAAAAAAAAAAAAAACCTGAGAAGGGAAACAAAATGTAAGCAAACATCAATAGAAATCTTGAAAATGCTATGTTGTGGTTCACACTCAGATCCTACAGGCCTCTCCCTGGGTGTATATGGCTTTTTTCATCACTAAACAATTGGAACTGGTTTGAAACCTCTCATTGTTGAAGAGAACCATGTCCATCAGAATTGATCATCATATAGTCTTGTTGTTGCCATGTATATTGATCTCCTGATTCTGTTCATTTCACTTAGCATCAATTCATGTAAGGCTCTCCAGGCCTCTCTAAAATCATCCTGCTGGTTGTTTCTTACAGAACAATAATAGTCCATGACATCCATATACCATAATTTATTCAGCCATTCTCCAATTGATGGACATCCCTTCAGTTTCCAGTTTCTAGCCACTACAAAAAGGGCTGCCATAAACATTTTTGCACACGTGGGTCCCTTTCCTTCCTTTAAGATCTCTGGCATATAAGCCCAATCGAAACACTGCTGGGCCAAAGGGTAAGCATAGTTTGATAACTTTTGGAGCATAGTTCCAAATTTCTCTCCAGAATGGTTGGATCCATTTACAATTCCACCAACAATGTATCAGTGTCCCAGTTTTCCCACATTCCCTCCAACATTCGTCATTATATTTCCTGTCATCTTAGCCAATCTGACAGATATGTAGTAGTATTTCAGAGTTGTCTTAATTTGCTTTTTCTCTGATCAATAGTGATTTGGAGCACCTTTTCATATGACTAGAAATAGTTTTAATTTCTTCATCTGAAAATTGTCTGCTCATATACTTTGACCATTTGTCAGTTGGAGAGTGAGTTGAATTCTTATAAATGAGTCAATTCTCTATATATTTTGGAAATAAGGCTTTTTTATCAGAACCTTTAAATGTAAAGCTGATTTCCCAATTTATTGCTTCCCTCCTAATCTTGTCTATATTAGTTTTGTTCATACAAAAACTTTTTAACTTAATATAGTCAAAATTATCTATCTGGTGTTCAATTAAGAGTTCCAGTTCTTTTTTGAACAAAAATTCCTTCCTTCTCCACAGGTCTGATAGGTAAATTCTCCTATGTTCCTCTAAATTGCTTATAATATCACTCTTTATATCTACATCATGAACCTATTTAGATCTCATCTTAGTATGTGGAGTTAGGTGTGGGTCAAGTCCTAATTTCTTCATCCTAGTTTCCAATTTTCCCAGCGATTTTTGTCGAATAGTAAGCACTTATCCCAAAAGCTGGGGTCTTTGGGTTTATCCAACACTAGATTGCTATAGTCATTGCTGAGTTTGTCCTGTGATCCTATACTATTCCACTGATCAACTACTCTGTTTCTTAGTACCAAATTGTTTTGATGACCGCTGCTTGATAATATAGTTTTAGATGTGGTACAGCAAGGTCCCCTTCATCAGCCTTTTTTCTCATTAATTCCCTTGAAATTCTTGAGCCTTTGTTCTTCCAGATGAACTTTGCTACTATTTTTTCTAGATCTGTAAAATAATTTCTTGGGAGTTTTATTGGTATGGTACTACATAATAAATTAATTTAGGTAGTATTGTCATTTTTATTTTCTTTGCTCGGCCTACCCATGAGCACTTGATAATTTTCCAACTGATTAGGTCTAAATTCATTTGTGTGGGAAGTGTTTTGTAGTTTAGTTCATATAGTTCCTGACTTTTCCTCGGCAGTTAGATTCCCAAATATTTTATACTGTTGACAGTTATTTTTAATGGAATTTCTTTTTGTATCTCTTGCTGCTGAATTTTGTTGGTACTATGTAAAAATGCTGATGATTTGTGTGGATTTATTTTGTATCCTGCAACTTTTCTAAAGTTGTAAATTGTTTCTAGTACTTTTTTAGTTGAGTGTCTAGGTTTTTCTAAGTGTACCATCATATCATCAGCAAAGAGTAATAATTTGGTTTCCTCATTATCTACTCTAATTCCTTCAATCTCTTTTTTTCTCTTACTGCCAAAGATAACATTTCTAATACAATATTAAATAAGTTCCATGAACTGCTGAGAAAAAAGTAAATCCTTTCTGTCTCCATTTAGTTTTCTCCAAAGATCTATCATATCTAACTTTTCTAACATTTTATACCTCCTTAACTTCTTTCTTATGTATTTTGTGGTTTGATTTGTCTAATTCTGAGACAGCAAGGTTGAGATCCCCTACTAGTGTCTGTCTATTTCTTCTTGCATCTCTGTTAACTTCTCTTCTAGGAATCTGGATGCTATACTACTTGGTGCATATATGTTTAATATTGATATTGCTTCATTATCTATTGCAGCCTTTAGTAAAATATAGTTTCCTTCTTTATCTTTTTTAATTATATCTATCTTTGCTTTTACTTGATCTTAGATCAGGATTCCTACCACTGCTTTTTTTTTTGTTTTGTTTTGTTTTGTTTACCTGAAGCATAATAGATTCTGCTCCAGCCTTTACCTTCACTCTGTTTGTATCTCTATGCTTTAGAAGTGTTTCTTGTAAACAACCTATTGTTGGATTCTGGCTTTTAATGCAGTATGCTAACTGCTTTTGTTTTATGGGAGTGTTCATCCCATTCACATTCTTAGTTAAAATAACTAATTCTGTATTTCCTGCATCTTATTTACCTAAAGTTATCTTTTTCTCTTTCCTTTCCCTTTTCTTTCTTCCCTCTCCTCTGAATTTTTCTTTTGGTGACCACCTCCCTCAAGCAGTCCTCCCCCTTTAGAGTCCCTCCCCCTATTTTACATCTTTCCTCTAATTCTTCTATTTCCCCTTCTATTAATCTTTCCCTTTGTTTTCCTCCTTTCCCTCCCACTTCCCTATAAGGAGGACAAGTTTATTTGTGAAAGCAAATGTGTCTGATATTCTCTTTTATAGCCCAATTTGATGAGAGTAAGATTCAGACAATCCTTATCCCCCTCTGTTTTTTCCCTCAATTATATTAGATTTTCTTTGTCTCTTCATGAGATTTTACTTTATTTTACCTCCTTTTTTTCTTTTTCCAATATGATCCCCCTTCCAATTCTATTTTCTTTCATATTATCAAAGTAAAATTCTTATACCCCCATCTTCTAAGTATACCCATAAAAGAAATATAGCTTCTCAAGATTTCTTTCCTTTTTACCTTTTTATGCTTCTTTTCAATTCTGTGTTTGGAGATCAAATTTTTTGTTCAGATCTGTTCTTTTCATTAGAAATAGCTGACATTCATCTATATCATTAAATGCCTATCTTCTTCCCTGAAAATGTGCATTCTAGTTGCATAGCTTATTCTTGGCTTTATTCCAAGTTCCTTTGCCTTTTGGAATTCTAGACCCTTTGATCCTTTAAGGTGGAAGCTGACAGATCCTGTCTAATTCTAATTCTAATTCTAATTCCTAGGTATTTGAATTGTTTCTTTCCAGCTGCTTGCAATATCTTTTCCTTGGTGCAAGAGTCCTGAAATTTACCCACAATGTTCCTTGGGTTCACTTTTAGGGTCTCTTTCAGGAGGTGATGGTGAATTCTCTTGATGGCTACTTTACCTTTTGATTCTAAAACATCAGGGCAGTTTGCTTTCATGATTTCTTATAAGATAGTGTCTACGTTCTTTTTTTCATCATGGCTTTCAGCAAGTACACTATTCCTTAGATTGTCTCTCCTAGACCTATTTTCCAGGTCAGTTATTTTTCCTAGGAGATATTTTGTATTTTCTTCTATTTTTTTTCATTTTTTTTTCTTTTTGTTTGACGGATTCTTGAAGTCTTATTGATTCCTTCATTTCCATTTGTTAAATTTTAATTTTTACTGTATTATTTTCTTCAGTTACCTTTTTTAGCTCCTTTTGTAATTGGCCAATTGATTTTTTTTTTGTTTATTGTTCATTCACCAATTTTATTTTTCAGTGAATTGGCATCTTTTTCCATTTCACCAATTTTGTTTTTCAGTGAATTGGCGTCTTTTTCATATCTCTTTTTTGGGACATTATATTCTTTTTCCATTCCCTTTTGAAATGATCTCATTTCATTTTTCCTTTTTCTTCTAACTCTTTTGAGATTTTTTTATGCAATCTTCCAGGAAAGCCTTGTGAAATGGGGATGAGCTCATGTCCCCCTTTGTGGCTTCTTCTGAAGTTGCTTTACTTTTATGAACCTCAGGATCTGAGGTCTATTCTTCTCTCTCTCCATAAAAGCTGTCTATGGTGAAAGTTCTTTTTTGTTTTTTATTCATTTTTTAAAAATTTGATGTTTGTTCAAAGCAAAGGAGCATCAGCTGCTTTGTTTGCTTCGGGACAGTTCCTTTGATTGATTTCTTGTGCTGGGCAATTGGGGTCATGTCTGGGGGATTTCAGTGGTTTACAATCTACCATTTATAAAAGGCAGACCTGCCAAACCACCTGCTTGCAACCAGGACAGAGTGGCCTAACAAGTTCACAGAAGCTTTCCAGGTCCTTAGAAACTGTCACACTCTGAGTCTGGCATGGCTTCCTGCCCTGCCTCCCCTGAGCTGCTGTCTGAGCTGGGCAAACTGTCCCTTTGCCCGACTGAAATAGAACTGTTCTGAAGCTCTTCCAAGGTAACTTTTTCTGGGAATGTGTTGTACTCCAAATATATGGGTGCTTTGACTCCAAAATCAGGTTAGAGTTAATTTGCTGTTGGTTTGAGAGAATGTCAGTTTGAGAGAAGGTCAGAGGAGGTCACAGAGAGTCATGTCTGCACTCCACCATCTTAACTCCACACCCCTTAACTAAAACTTGAAAATTAAGAGAAATAAGATTAAGAAAAAATGAGAGAAATGCAAAAGGAAATTCAAAAACCTAGTGAGGAGAATATCCTAAAAATCAAAATTAGCCAGTTGGGAAAGGCAGTACAAAAGCCCACTGAGGAAAATGATTCCTTAAAAAATAGAATTGAGGAAATGGAAGCTAATGATATTAAGAGAAATCAAGCTACAACAATAAAGCAAAACCAAGTACTGAAAAAATAGGAAAAAAAATGTGAGATATATCATTGGAAAAACAATTGACCTGGAAAATAGATCCAGGAGAGATTAAAAAAAATAAAAAAATAAAAATTAAAAAAATTGGTCTCCCTGAAAGTCATGACCAAAAAAAGCCTGAACAAAATTTATAAAGAAAGTATCAAGGAAAACTGTCTTGATATTCTAGAACTAGAGAGTAAAATAGAAATTGAAAGAATCCCCTGATCACCTCCTGCAAGAGATCCCAAAATAAAAACTCCCAGGAATGTTATAACCAAATTCTAGAACTTCCAGATCAAAGAGGAAATATTGCAAGTATCTAGAAAGAAACAATTCAACCATAATGGAGCCACTGCTAGGATAACACAAAGAACCAGAGGGTATAGAATATGATATTCCAGAAAGCAATGGAGGTAGGAATGTAACTAAGAATCACTTAGTCAGCAAAGCTTAGTATAATTTTTCAGAGGAGAAGATGGTCATTCAATGAAACAGAGGATTTTCAGGCATTTTTGATGAAAAGATCAGAGCTGAATTTGCTTTTCATTTTTCATTTGCTTTTCAAATACAGGACTTTGGAGAACATTAGGAGGTAATCAGGAAAATGATATTACAAGGGTCTTAAAAAGGTGTACCTACATGGAAGGATGATACTTATAATTCATTAGAATGCTCCCATTATTATGGCAGTTAGAAGAAGGAGTATATATAGATAGAGGGTAAGGGTGTGAAATGAATATGAATGGATAATATTTTTTTTCTTAAAAAATGATGAAATTGGGGCAGGTAGGTGGCACAGTGGATAGAGCACCAGCTCTGAGATCAGGAAGACCTGAGTTCAAATCTGGATTCTGACACTTAACCCTTCCTAGCTATGTGACCCTGGGCAAGTCACTTAACCCTATAATATATATATATGAAATTAAGGGGTAAAAGGAATGTATGGGGAGAACAGGAAAATGAGAAGTGCAATGGTGCAAATTATCTGCCAAAAAAAGAGACAATGGAGGGGGGAAATGGGAGTAGAGGGTGAGTGAACCTTACTGTCATCAGAATTGGCTCAAATAGGAAATAACAAACATATTCAATAAGGGTATAGAAATCTATCTTACCCTGAAAGAAATAGGAGATGAATGGGATATGGGAATGGTGGGAAGGGTGATAAAAGAGAGGCTGTATTAAAAAAGGGAGTAATAAGTAGGTTTTTTTTGGGGGGGAGGGAAAGGGTAAAAGAACAGAGAGAATAAATGGGGGAAAATATAATTAGCAATAGTAATTATAAAATTGTAAAAAAATAATTTTCAAAGCAAGTTTCTCTGATGGAATATTATTGTACTGTGGGAAATGATGATCAGGATGATCTCAGGAAATTAACAACAACAAAAACAACAACAACAACAAAAAAAAAAACTGAAAAAAAATCTCAGAACAAAGAGAAATCTACTAACCAGCTCTATATGATTGTTATTCTCAGTATTACAATCACCTACAAGTACTCTGAAAGACTTATGATGAAAAATCCTATCCATACCCAGAGTACAAACTAATTGTGTCTGAATACAGATTGAAGAATTCTCTCTCCCTCTCTCCCTCTCTCTCTCTCTCTCTCTCTCTCTCCTTTCTCTCTCTCAATTTTTCTTGAGAGTTTTTATTTTCATTAGGGTGGGAGATCTATGTTTTCTTTCACAACTTGGCTTTTGTGAAAATGTTTTGCATAGCCTTACATGTGGTTTCTTGATCATGAGTGGGGACAAGGGAGAAACCTAAAACTCAAAAATTTTAAAAACAAAAATCTGTTTTTAAAAAATTGTTTTGAATGCAACTGGGGGGAAATGCTAAATAAATAAATAAAGTTAAATTAAAAAAAAAAAAAACATTTTGTGAGTGAGAAGGTTAAAGGAAGTCCACTCCAGACATTGTAGATGAATTGTTCTTATGTCAGAAGTGAAAGATAAAAAGTTAGTTGGGGACTTTAGTTTGACTGGGACATAAACTTCCTAGAAAGGAAGTTATACCAGATAGGGACACAATGGTAGGAAGGAAGTTGATTGTGGAGAACCATGAGTAACAAGCTCTGAAAGAGTTAACAGTAAATAAGCATTTATTAAACACTTATTGTGTGCCAGGCACTTTCAACCTCAAAGTTGTAGGGAATTACTGGAGGTTTTCCAGCAGGAGCATGAAATGATCATCCCTTGAATGAGCTAGATTATTTCATAAAAATGTATAAAAGAAAATAATAGAGAGGGGAAAGATTTGAAGAAGTAAAATTAGTCTAAATAATAGATGAAAGAAGTTTGAAAGAGTGCGATGGGCGAATAGATAGAAGGGAATGAATGTGAGAAGTGCTGTGAAGGTAAAAACAATATGAATTAGCAACAGATTTAATGTGGGAGATGAGGAAGAGAGCAGGAGATTTTTGAGGTTACAAGTTTGGGCATGATGAATTTGAGGTGTTGACAGTATTCCTGAAGGGAATGTCCAACAAGCAACTGGTATTGTGGGAAAGGATTTCTGGAGAACACTAAAGATATAGATTTGGAATTCTTCTATGTACAAATGGTTTCTCAAGTCAAAAAAAAAAAAAAAAATCTACTTAGATCTCCAAAAGACTAAGAAAAAAAAAGAGGGAAGAAGTCTCAGGCAAAAGCCCAGAGGGATACCTCTGCTAAATTGTTAGAAAGTAGATAATTATTCAGCAACACACTAAGAAGGATCAATCAAGGTGATAGAAGAGGAACTACCAGAGAATAGTGGAAGGGAAGTAAAGAAAGGAGAAAATACCCAGAAGAAGGGTAAGATGTTCAATGTCAAAGAATATAGAGAAGCAAAAGAGGAGAACTGGAGAAAGGTCTTGTGAATTAGCAATTTAAAATATATATTATTGGTAACCTTTAAAAGAGTACCTTCTATCAAGTAGTGGGATTGAAAATTAGAATGGAAGAATAAGGGAAGTGAGGAAGTTCTAAAGATAATGAGTATTGATTATTCTAAGATTTTGGTATATATAAAAAAGCTCAATGGTCAAATATCTCCCACAAACATTTCCAATTCTATTGTCATCTTATATTTATTAATATTCTCTGAAATGTATCTTTTTAAATTGTATAAATAAAAACTAGTGCAATTTTAATTTACAATGAAATTGTAGAGTTCTTTAAAAAGGTCTGAATAAGGACCACAAGAATGATAGAACTCTTCAAGAGGTGACCTTTTCCATGTAATTTGCCAATACCCTTCTTGTACTCCTGGGCCTTGTCATTTGTCCCTCCCCTGGGATTTTTGCACCTTAACACCCATCCTCTATTAAGTGTTATCTTCTTCAATTAAAATGTGAACTCCTCCAGCACAGAGAATTTCTTAATATTTTTATTTCTATCCTCAACACTAAGGATAAATGTTGGTACATAGTGCTGAATAAGTTTTAATCCATTCATTTATTCATTCAAATTCTTAACTGGTAATATGATTTAAAATTTCATTGCAATTGTTTTGATGAAAACTTGTGTATCCATTCAAATTTTTAACTGGTAATATGATTTGAAATGTCATTGAAGTTGTTTTGGTGACAATTTGTGTATCCAATTTGAGAAAAACTGAAAGAATCAAAAGTAAATGCCTACTCTTGTGGCTCTTCATCACCTGACCCCCCTCCTCCTTGCCTCCTTCCTTCCTTCCCCCACTCTGGTCACACCCTTCATCCATTAGCCCACACCCATCATCAGCAATTAAGCTTGTATTGAAAGGAGGTATTCAATAAAGGGTGTGGTTCTCCTTTCAGCAGCAGAGCACTGCCTCTAAGCAAGCCCTTCTCCAACTAAATCTTGGGATCTCATGTTTCTCAAGAGAATCACAAACCACATCTTTGATCCTCAATTCAAGGACAAACTTCTTTCACCAGGGTCACCAAAATCTCAGACCCTAACAGGGGGCCATAAGATGGTACAGTGGATAGAGCACCAGCCCTGAAGTCAAGAAGACTTGAGTTCAAATCTGGTCTCAGACACTTAATACTTCATAGCTTTGTGATCCTGGACAAGTCATTTAACCCCAATTCCCTCAGCAAAAAAAGAAAAAGAATTTGTTTTGTTCTTTCCCAAATTTTGTCATAATCTTTGAAAAAAAATATATACATAAACATCATTTTGATTCTGAACAAAATAATAATATCCATAAGCTTCTTCATTTTGAAAGTGACAGGATTATTTGGATTCAATACCTTAAAAATAAATATTCATAATTTAATTCTACCTAAGGAAATACTGAATTTAATTCAAGTTAATGGATTTATGAAACAAATTAAATTAAAGTTCATGGCAGTATAATTCTGTGTTTGATATAATTAACAGTGAAATTAAAAAAAAAAATGAAATCCTAGAATTTTCTTTTCACTTTGCTTTTATCCAGGCTTATTTTTATAATTCCTGTGTGTGTGTGTGTGTGTGTGTGTGTGTGTGTGTGTAATTGTGATAATATTTTGGTATTACTTTATAGTTGTCTTTTCTTCTGTCCCAATAGACTAGGTATTTTCTGCTTTAAACTCTGACATAATTTGTACAGTAAACATTAGCCCAGACTGTCTGGCTGTTAGAGAATTTATTGTATACTCTTTTATACTCTGTCTTTAATGTCTTTGACATAGTTTGGATTGAGGTCATAGTTGTTACAGGCCTTTGATGATGATCATGTTATATTATTATGGGGCTTTAATTGGTTTTTGCTGATATTAAAATTTACCATCTACAGAGTACACTATTTACAGAAATTATACGGTGTCCACATACAGAAACAATCCTCATTCAGAGTTGATAGTCCTGAAGACAAGTATGAACAAACAGGGGAAGAAGTAAAAACAAAAGCTACATGTAAAGCTACATACCCAGAAAATGGTAAATGTTTTCATGGCCATTAAGATGGGGAGATTGGTCGTTTCATCTATTCATTTTTTAAAAGCAGTTATTGAGTACAGACTTGGTGCCATATGAAACAGGAAGATTCATTTTTCTGAGTTCAAATCCGGCCTCAGATATTTACTAGCTGTGTGACCCTAGGCAAGTCACTTAAATCTGGTTGCCTCTGTTTCCCTTTCTGTAAAATGAGTTGGAGAAAGAAATGTAAACCATTTCTATTAATAAGCCTATTACGGGAAACAATAGACAAGTATCAAAGGGCTTTAAATTACCTAAATTATTCTTTTACATGTAAGATTTGGAATATAAAATGTTATTTTCATAAACATTTTCTTATTTCATGACTTTTATTTTCATGTTAACTAATCAGTCAATGATTGCATATGTTCAGATTAGTTTTTAAAGGCTTTCCTTTACAATATAAGACATTCACTCCTAATCTTTGTCTCTTAGACTTCTATGTTTTCTATAGAGATTAACTCAACTATGGCCTTCTACATGATACTTTTTTGACAAACTGTATTATTCTATAGAATCAGAATAGTCTGATTCTACAGGCTATTATGCCTTCCATGAGAAAATTATCTGATATGTAATTTTGTACATACTTACAAAAACCATCTTATATATCCAGAGAAAGTTATAGGTTTGTGGTTGAGTTAAAATATATTGATCGAAGGATTCTCTTTTATCATTAACTCATTTCATGGTACATTCCTTTATAGAAAAACAAATTGGTTCATAATGTCATAAAAATCATTTTATCTTTGATGATAGACAAAACTGATTTTGAAATTTCAAACAGTGTTTCCCAACTGATAAATGGTCAAAGGATATCAATAGGTGATTTTCCCATGAAGAGATCAAAACTCTCTATAAACATATGCAAAATAAAATGCTTTAAGGCACTATTAATTAGAGAAAAGCAAATCAAAAGGATTCTGAGTTAACATCTGATTACCAGATTGGGTAATATGACAGAAAAGGAAAATTACATATGTTGAAGAAGATGCAGGAAAATCAGGACACTAATGCATTGTTTGTGGAGTTGTAAAGTGATCTAAACATTCTGTAGAATGAATTTTGAATTATGCCCAAAGGGCAAATTATGTATACACTTTGAATCAGTAACATCATTACTAAGTCTGTATCTCAAAGAGATCATTAAAAAGGGGAAAGGACACACATATAGAAAATATTGCTATAAGCTCTTTTTGTGTTGGCAAAATATTGAAAACATAGGGATTGCACATCAATTAGGGAATAGCTGAACAAATTGTGATCAATCAATGCAATAGGATACTATTGTGCTATAAGAAATGATAAGTAGGATAGTTTCATTAAAAGTGAGGAAGATATTGAAACTGATGCAAAGTGAAGTGAGTAGAAGCAAGAAAACATTCATACACAGTAATAGCAACATTATGTGATCATCAACTATGACTGACGACTTCTCAGCAATATAATTGTCTAAGACATTTCCAAAAGATTCATGATGGAAAATGCTATCAACTTTCAGAAAAAAAAAAAACTGATTAAGTCTAAATCTAGATCAAAGCATACTATTTTTACTTTCTTTACTTTTTTCCTCCTTTTGATCAGTTTTTTTTTCTTTTACAAGACTAATATGGAAATATTTTTACATTATGGCACATATATAACCTATATCAAATTAGTTAACATCTTAAGGGGAGAGAGAGGAAGGAGTGAGGGAGAAAAATACTGTTTAAAGAAAGGAAAAACTTACTGAAGGTAAACAATGCTAGTTCACTAGGAAGAAATGACAAGGAGAAAAGAAGTGGTCAAATAAGTTCCAAAATGAGATACTGATGCTTTATTGCTGGAGTTGTTACCTGATTCAACCATTAAGTAAAATAATTTTGGACTATGGTCAGATATTTATACAAGCTGTTTTCTGGTGGCACAAATGTGGAAACTGGGAGGCTGCTCATCAGTTAGGGGAAGGCTGAATAATGTATGGTATGATTGTGATAGGACATTGTTGTGCTATAAGAAATGTTGAGCTAGATGCTCTCAGAAAAAAAAAAAAAAAAACCCTAGACTTACATCAACTGATGAAAAATGGAATGAGTTGAACCAGGAAAACATTGTACATAGTCATAATAATATTGCAAGATGATCAACTGTAAATGATTTAGCTATTCTCAACAACACGATGAACCACAACAACTCTGAAAGACATGATGAAAAATGCTATCCATTCCCAGAGAAAGAACTGATGAAATTGAATAAATAACAAAGCATATTTTTGTTCCTCATTTTATTAGCTTTTTATTTTGATCTATTTTTGCCAATACATGATTAATATGGAAATATGTTTTGCATGCTACATACATTCACATGTATGACCTATACAAATGGCTTTCTGTCTCAATGAAGGGTGTAGGGAGGGAAGGAGAGAACTTGGAATAAATGTTGAAAATTGTTTTACATGTAATTGGGGGAAATAAAATACTAAATAAAAAAAAATATATATCGCTAAATTCCAGTGGCAGGGTCAGTAAGGGAAACTGTAAAATTTTGCCTAAGCAAACCCTTTTTAAGCAAAACTTCAACTACTCATGATGCCATTACTTCAGGGTATAGAACTATTCAGTTGAAATTATCTTCTTATTAGCACTAACACATTTCTGCCCTCTCTTCCTTCACCAAGGGCTCAGAGGCTTCTAGGCTTCCTCATCTTTTTCTTAGTTATTCATTTATTTATTCATTCATTTATGTATGCATTTTTTGGTGAGGTAATTGGTGTTAAATGAGTTAACCAGGGTCACACAGCTAATAAACAAGTGTTAAGTGTCTGGTGCCTGATTTAAATTGAGGTCCCCCTGACTCCAGGGCTGGTGCTGTATCCACTTTCCAGTTATTTAGCCCTTTACCTCCTATTTTTCTTCAATCCTCTTTTCAACTAGAAAATATTAAAATTCCCTTCATTTCCCCTTGCCAGTAAGGATCTGGATTTCCATAAGCACATGCTGTTTTGCCTAATAAAACATAAGCTCTTCAATGGCAATAATAATAATAATAATAATAATAATGTTTCTTTTTTTCTCCTTGTTCCTAGTGGTAATACACTGTAAGCATGAATAAATATTTGTTGATTAATTAATTACCACCAACATTAGAAAAAGAAGTAAACACACAACCTTTCATACAAAAATATCTTATACAAGAGAATCACTTTATTGAGATTTTTCTTTTCTTAGCACTTCATTTATACACAGATCACTATTTAATAATTTAAGTTCATCCTTATTATCTTTTAACCTTATTTTCCTCTCCTTTCAAGTAAAAGGAGGAGAGTGGGATGGCTTTGGGAAAAAATCTGAAATTTAGGTATGTGAAAAAGAGGCAAAGGAAACTTAATATTTTGCAAAATTTGGTAAACTACAAGGTGCACATTTGATTCTTAAATTTGAAACTGCAAAGGTTAACATCTGTTGTTAAATCTTCTAAGAATTATTTTTTAATTATGTTTAAGTAACTTTTATGTGATGCATCAGATTGGAGTCCAGGTGGCCGCTAGATATTTGTCCTTTTGTAAAAATGAACATGATGTTTGATGTCCTCACTTTCAAAAGAAAGGGATAAAGATACTGACATTTATTAATGCTAACTAGAATAACAGATGTGATCCTTATGTTACAAGCAGCAATAAGACAATAGTTCCAAGTTGACTTTGAGGAGATTTTTTTTTTAAATTTCTCTAGTGCTTAACCTTCTCCTTTCTTCCCCAACCTGAATATCTGGCCAAATTAATTAACACTTCTCTTTTATCAAAAGTATACTCCTCTTTGTATTATTTGAAGCCTTTAAAAACCTAGTACCAGTTTGCCTTTGCAGCTTTAATATACATTCCTCTCCTTTATGCAATCTTCAATCCAGCCAAACTTGATTACTTGCTATTTCTCACATCCAACACTCTATTTCCTATGTGCCTTTGCCCATGCTGTTCTCAATCCCTGAAGTGTATGCCTTTCTTATTTCTGCCTTTTCAATTCCTAGTTTCCTTCCAATTTCAATTCAATTACTGCCTTCTTCATGGTTTCTTTTCCTATAAATGCCACTTCTTACTCAGATATTTTAAAGGAACTTTTTATATGTGAATGTTCATATGTTCACATGTTGTTTTTACAAAGAAAGACTGCCAAAGATAGATGCAGTTTTGTTTTTATTTTTTTATTTTTTATTTTTTTTGCATTTTTATCTTCAGCTTCTAACACAGTATCCAGCACAAAGTAGTGTTCCTTGTTTATTGATTTATTGATTGATATGTTGACACCAATTCTCAGTTGTTACTAGAATACTCTATTAAAGCTCAAATGAGAAGGTAAATGGAGAGAGGAACAATCAGACATCTTTTAATAAGTAAATGTCTCCAAAGATTCCAATCATTTAGGTCTAAAAATCTCTTTTCCTATCTCTGTAGCTCCCAGGATGTGTCAGTAGGCATGGGTATTCCTGGGAGTCCTTGTTTCTCTACGAAAGTAGCATTACATCGTTGTACCTAAAGCTCCTCTTGGAAATGTGCTCTATCTCCTTGTAAATAGTTTGTCTATATTTGTCTCAGGTAAGGTTAAAACTCTCAATAAAGAGAAATCTTTGACTCAGTGTTTTCCATCCAAGAGAGGAAGATAGGAGTTAAGTTTTCCCTCTGGCAGAGCACTTTTTATTCCTAAAATTATGAAGAGGGGCGCATACCAGAATTCAGAATCAGAATTCTTAAGAACTGCCTTTCTTTATAGAAACCAATATTGGATTTGCTAAGTGACTTATACTTTTCCAGCCTCATAAGAACTCACCCAGTGAGTATAACCATGAAACTCTTCTACTTTGACAGAATCCCTGTCACCAATTAAAGATGAAAATAATGGAAATCTTTATTGCCCCTTCTTCCTGTTTCTCCAAGGAAAAGTATTTTTCAGTTTTACTGTGAAAATCCTCTTTCATTCATGACCTGAAAAATGCTCATAATCTGTAAAAAATAATGATAATAATAAAAAATTAATTTTAAAAATTAAAAAAAAATTGATTTTCTCCCTAAATATTTCTCTTTATTCTTGAAGAAGCTCTCAAGTAATTGGAATTATTCAATTCACTCAAGGCAGTGAATAGAGGAAGCTTAGTATGATAACCCTTTTAGGCATATTTTCAAACTCCTATTCCTGGAAGATTAGGTCCCCAAGGAAATGCTATTCACTTTTCCAGGTCCTAAGGGTTACTCTAAAAAGAGTAAATTTTAGAAGAGATATAAGAATATAGCAAGGATGGAAGGATCAAGTAATAGTTTCCTTTTTGGAATGGGGAAAGTAGGGCATCTTTTTAGACAACAGAGAATGAAGTAGTCCCTACCATATTCACATGTGAGGTAACCCCTTCATCAGAGGGCCTCTTTTTACCAACCTAAAACAAAGGGATAATTCACATGCTCAAATCTCTTCAAAAAATTCCTCTGTGGATTGTATTTACCAGGAAACATTGTTCCTTTCTATTTTGCTTAATTTAATGACAATTTTTAGTGTTCACGATGACATAATCTTGCTTAATTAAATCTCAAATTATTCAGTCACATAAAATCCAAAAAAAAATTTAAAAAACATAAAAAATTAATTAAATTAAAATGGTATTAAGTATTGCCACCTAGAGTAAGGTTAGATAGGAGATAAGAATAGTCCCATCTACTGCATCTATTGTCATTTCTCCCAGTTCCATCTTCAAACTGAGACACATAGCAGTTTTTTCTCCTTACTTAGTAGACTAGGAAAAAGCACACTCAGCTCGGGTTCCATAGCCAATCAAATATTTCTCATCACTCTGCAATAAGGTAACAACAACAAGAAGAAGATACCTTCATATTTCATGAAATAAGGGGGAAAAGTATGCTTTGATTTCTATCCAGAGTCCATCAGTTCTTTAGCTGGAATTTGATAACATTTTTTCTCATGAGTCCTTTGTACTTGTCTTGGATCATGGTGTTGCTGAGAAGAGCTAAGTTATGCATAGCTGATCATCACACAGTGTTGCAGATGTACAATGTTTTTCTGGTTCTGTTAATTTCATTTTGCATCAATTCATGCAAGTATTCTTGTTCATCATTTCTTATTGCACAATCGATTCCATTCCATTCATATACCACTCCTTGTTTAACTATTCTCCAATTGATTGGCATCTCCTCAATTTCCAAAATTTTATCATCATAAGAAGGGCTGCTACAAATGTTTTTACATATGTAGGTCTTTTATTCTTTTTAATGATTTCTTTGTTAGAAATTCAGTAATGGCATTGATTAATCCAAAAATATGTGTAGTTTAATAGGACATAAAGTAGTTCTAAAATATTCTTTAGAATGGTTGGATCAGTTCAAAACTCCAACAACAATGCATTAGGGTTCCAATTTTCCCACATCTTCTCCCACATTTATAATTTTCCTTTTTTGTCTCTAGCATGAAATGGTACCTCCAAGTTGTTTTAATTTATATTTCTGTAATCAAAAATGGTTTAAAGTATTTATTATGCCTGTAAGTAGCTTTGATATCTTCATCTGAAAACTGCATGTTCATACCCTTTCACCATTTATCCATTAGGAAATGGCTTGCATTCTTATAAATTCAATTTGCTATGTATTTGAGAAACAAGGTCTTTGTCAAAGACACTTGCCGTAAAGATTGTTTCCCAGCTTTCTCCTTTCCTTCTAAACTTGGTTGCATTGATTTTGTTTGTGCAAAAGTTTTTAAATTTAATATAACAAAATTATCTGTTTTGCATTTTGTAATCTCTTTATCTCTTGTTTGGTCATAAACCTATAATTCACTCAATTTCTCCTTCAAGAATTTGGAATGTATAACACAGTGCATATATATGTAGTATTGACATTACTATGTTTTCTATGGCAGGGCTTCTTAAAGTTTTTACACTCTTGACCACTTTTTAAAAAATATTTTTATTTCCCCCAGTTACCTATGAAACAGTATTATATATATATTTTTTGTAAATTTTGAATTCCAGATTCTCTTGCTTTCTTCCTCCCCCATCCTCATTGAGAAGATCCATGTGAAATTTTGCCAAACATTTCCATAAAACTCATGTTAGATTCTTCCTGCCCATCCCATCTCAAGAAAAAGTCTGTGTTCAGACACAATTACTTCATTCTCTGGGTATGGATAACACTTTTCTTCATAAGTCCTTCAGAGTTGACCTGGATGACTGTGTTGCTGAAAATAGCAAAGTCATTTACAACTAATCATCTCACTCTCAACTCCTTTTTGCCTGAGAAATTTTTACATGACCCTAGGTAAATAGCATATAAAATACAGGTGCAAATCAAATATATACTGATAATCAATCATAATTTCACAATCCCCATGTTCAGATATAAGACCACATGGATCCTCAAACTATAGATTAAGAAGCTGGGGTCTATGATTCCTTTTAGCAACATGTAAATTTTTCCTTATCTCTTTTCATTTGCTGTATTTCCTTTTCCTTTTACTTTGTCTGAAATCAGGATGTCTGGCTTTATTTGTTTAAATTTCTGCTGAAGCAAAATAGATTCTGCGCTAGCCCTTTATCTTTGCTCTGTGTGTGTCTCTCTGCTTCAAGTTTCTTGTAAACAACATATTGTAGGATTCTGGTTATTGATCATTCTGCTATTGACTTCTGCTTTACAGGAGAGTTCATCCTAGTCACATTCATAATCATAATTCTAACTGGGTTTTCGTTCATTGTATATTTCTTTTTTGCTTTCTTTCTCCCTTCATTCTTTCCCTTTGCTTCTACTTGTCACACTCCTCAATCTGCCCTCTCTTCTGAAAATTCCCCCCTTTACTTAATTTCCTCCTCTCCTACCTCTTGTTTGGATAAAATAGTTCAACTGATTGTGTATATTATTAACTTTTTGGAGTCAATGCTCATGAGACAAAAGTTCGAGCAATGCCCATCACCTATCTTCCCATCTTTCCATCCATTGTAATAGGTTTGTACACGCCTCTTCATGTGGAGTAATTTACCCCATTCTGCCTCTCCTTTCCTTTTGCATCCTGTGTACTCCTCTTTTTCATCCCTATGCTATTTTTTCTTCCTTCCCTCAATTTCACTCTATACCCTTATCCTTTATATTTGTATCACCCTTCTGGCTATACAATTTTTTTTTAATTTTATTTTATTTGTATAACATATGTGTGGGTAATTCCTCAACATTAACCCTTACATAGCTTTCTGTTACAGATTTTCCCCCCAACTCCCCACCCCTCCCCAAGATGGCAGGATATCCACTACATGTTAATTATGTTAAAATATTTGGCAAATCGAATATATACATACATATTTCCAAACTTGTCATTGTTGTGCAAGAAAACTCATATCTACACAAAAGACATATCAGATAAAGGAAACACAATGTAAGCAAACATCAATCAAGAGTATGAGAATGTTATGTTGTGGTCCACATTTCATATTCCTCTCTCTGGGTGTATATGACTTTCTTCAGTGAACAATTGGAAGTGGTAAAAACATTTCATTGTTGAAGGGAGCCATGCCCATCAGAATTGATCGTCATATAGTACTGTTGTTGCCGTGTATAATGATCTCCTGGTTCTGCTCATTTCACTCAGCCTCAGTTCATGCAAGTCTCTCCAGGCCTCTCTGAAATCATCCTGCTGGTCATTTCTTAAAGAACAATAATATTCCATAGTATTCATATACCATAATTTATTCAGCCATTCTCCAATTGAAGGGCATCTAATCAGTTTCCAGTTTCTAGCCACTACAAAAAGGGCTGCCACAAACATTCTTGCACATGTGGGGCCCCTTCCTTCCTTTATGACCTCTTTGCAATACAATCCCAATAGAAACACTGCTGGGTCAAAGGGTATGCACAGTTTGATAACTTTTTGAGCATAGCTCCAAATTGTTCTCCAGAATGGCTGTATCCATTCACAGCTCCACCAACAATGCATGAGTCCCAGCCCTCCCACATGCCCTCCAACAATCATCATTAACTTTTCCTGTCATTTTAGCCAATTTGACAGGTGTGTAGTGGTACCTCAGGGTTGTCTTGATTTGCATTTCTCTGATCAATAGTGATTTGGAGCACCTTTTCATATGACTATAAATAGTTTCAATTTCATCTTCTGAAAATTGTCTGTTCATATCCTTTGACTATTTATTGACTGGAAAATGGCTTGAATTTTTATAAATGAGACAATTCTCTATATATTTTGGAGATGAGACCTTTATCAGAACCCTTAAATGTAAAGATCATTTCCCAATTTGTTGCTTCCCTCCTAATCTTGACTGCATTGGTTTTGTTTGTACAAAACCTTTTTAACTTAATATAGTCAAAGTTATCTATATGGTTTTCAATTAAGAGTTCCAGTTCTTCTTTGGACATAAATTTATTCCATCTCCATAGGTCTGAGAGGTAAACTATATTACATTCCTCAAATTTACTTATAGTATCACTCTTTATATCCAGATCATGAACCCATTTAGATCTTATCTTGGTATGAGGTGTTAGATATGGGTCAAGCTCTAATTTCTTCCACACTAGTTTCCAATTTTCCTTTTTTTTCATAAAGCTTTTTATTTACAAAATATATGAGTGATTTTTCTACATTGACCTTTGCAAAAACTTTTTTTTCCCAAGGTTTTCCCCTCCTTCCTCCCACCCCCCACCCCAAGATGACAGGTAATCCAATACATGCTAAATAGGATAAATTATATGAGAAATACAATACATGTACACATATCTATACAGTTATCTTACTGCACAAGAAACATCAGATCTAGAAAGCGAAGAAGAAAAAAACAACCTAAGAAGGAAAACAAAATGCATGGAAATATTCACAGAAAGCATTAAAATGCTGTGTTGTGGTTCACTCTCACTTCCCACAGACCTCTCTCTGGATGTACATGACTATCTTCATCACTGAACAACTGGTTTGAATCACATCATTGTTGAAGAGAACCATGTCCATCAAAATTGATCCTCATATAGTCTTGTTGCTGTGTATAATGTTCTCCTGGTTCTGCTGATTTCACTCAGCATCAGTTCATGCAAGTCTCTCCAGGCCTCTCTGAAATCCTCTTGTTGGTCTTTTCTTACAGAACAATAATATTCCATAACATTCATATACGATAATTTATTCAGCCATTCTCCAATTGATGGGCATCCTTTCAATTTCCAGTTTCTTGCCACTACAAAAAGGGCTGCCACAAACATTTTTGCACATGTGGGTCCCTTTCCCTCCTTTAAAATCTCTTTGGGATATAAGCCCAGTAGAAACACTGCTGGGTCAAATGGTATGCACAGTTTGATAACTTTTTGAGCATAGTTCCAAATTGCTCTCCAGAATGGTTGGATCCATTCACAGTTCCACCAACAATGTATCAGTGTTCCAGTTTTCCCACATCCCCTCCAAAAGTTATCATTATCATTTCCTGTCATTTTAGCCCAATCTGACAGGTGTGTAGTGGTATTTCAGAGTTGTCTTAATTTGCATTTCTCTGATCAATAGTGACTTGGAGCACCTTTTCATGTGACCATAAATAGTTTCAATTTCTTTGTCTGAAAATTTTCTGTTCATATCTTTTGACCATTTATCCATTGGAGAATGGCTTGAATTCTTATATATTTGAGTCAATTCTCTATATATTTTAGAAATGAGGCCTTTATCAGAACCTTTGGATGTAAAAATATTTTCCCAGTTTACTGCTACCCTTCTAATCTTGTCTGCATTCATTTTGTTTGTACAAAACCTTTTTAACTTGATATAGTCAAACTTATCTATTTTGTGATTAATGATGACCTCTAGTTCTTCTTTAGTCACAAATTCCTTCCCCCTCCACAGGTCTGAGAGGTAAACCATCCTACATTGTTCTAATTTGTTTATAATATCATTCTTTATGCCTAGATCATGAATCCATTTTGACCTGATCTTGGTATATGGTGTTACGTGTGGGTCAATGCCTAATTTCTTCCATACTAGTTTCCAATTATCCCATCAGTTTTTGTCAAATAGTGAGTTTTTATCCCAGAAACTGGGTCTTTGGGTTTATCAAACACTAGATTACTATTGTCATTGAGTATTTTGTCCTGTGAACCTAACATATTCCACTGATCCACTACTCTATTTCTTATCCAGTACCAAATGGTTTTGGTGACCACTGCTTTATAATATAGTTTTAGATCTGGTGCAGCTAGGCCACCCTCATTTGCATTTTTTTCATTAATTCCCTTAAAATTCTTGACCTTTTGTTTTTCCAGATGAATTTTGTTGTTATTTTTTCTAGGTCAGTTAAATAATCTCTTGGGAGTTTGATTGGTATAGCACTAAATAGAGAGATTAGTTTAGGTAGTATTGCCATCTTTATTATATTCGCTCGACCTATCCAAGAGCACTTGATGTTTTTCCAATTGTTTAGATCTGACTTTATTTGTGTGGAGAGTGTTTTGTAGTTTTGCTCATATAGATCCTGACTTTCCCTTGGCAGATATATTCCCAAATATTTTATTCTATCGATAGCTATTTTGAATGGACTTTCCCTTTGTATCTCTTGCTGTTGCATTTTGTTGGTGATGTATAAAAATGCTGATGATTTATGTGGATTTATTTTGTATACTGCAACTATGCTAAAGTTGTGGATTAATTCTAATAGTTTTTTAGTTGATTCTCTAGGGTTCTCTAAGTAGACTATCATATCATCTGCAAAGAGTGATAATTTGGTTTCCTCATGACCTACTCTAATTCCTTTAATCTCTTTTTCTTGTCTTATTGCCAAGGCTAGCATTTCTAATACAATATTGAATACTAATGGTCATAGTGGGCAACCTTGTTTCACCCCTGATTTTATTGGGAATTGTTCCAGTTTATCACCATTACATATGATGTTAGCTGATGGTTTTAAATGGATGCTACTGACTATTTTAAGGAAAAGTCCATTAATTCCTATACTCTCTAATGTTTTTAATAGGAATGGATGTTAGATTTTATCAAATGCTTTTTCTGCATCTATTGAGATTATCATATGTTTTTTGTTAATTTGGTTATTAATATAGTCAATTATGTTAATAGTTTTCCTACCACGTGATCATTTTTCGTATAAGTTCCATGAACCCCTGAGAAAAAAAGTATACTTCCTTTTATCACCATTCAATTTCCTCCAGAGATCTATCATACCTAACTTTTTTAGTCTTTTGTTTACCTCCCTAACTTCTTTCTTATTTATTTTGTGATTTTATTTATCTTATTCTGAGAGAGCAAGTTTGAGATCCCCCACTAGTATAGTAGTACTGTCTATTTCTCCTTGCATCTCTGTTAGTTTCTCCTCTAGGAATTTGGATGCTATACCACTTGGTGCATATATGTTAAGTATTGATACTGCTTCATTGTCTATGGTACCCTTCAGTAAAATATAGTTTCCTTCCTTATCTCTTTTAATTAGATCTATTTTTGTTTTTACTTGATCTGAGATAAGGATTGCTAGCCCTGCCTTTCTTTGTTCACCTGAAGCATAGAAGATTCTGCTCCAGCCCTTTACCTTCACTCTGTATGTATCTCTATGTTTTAGATGTGTTTCTTGTAAACAACATATTGTAGGATTCTGGCTTTTAATCCAGTCTGCTACCCGGGCTCTACAAATTTTTAAGAATGATTGTGTCATCTTTCTATGGAGGGATGTAAACAGTTTAATGTGATTGAATTTCTTATGGTTTATTTTCTGTTTTTACTTGTTTATGGTTCTCTCTCTCTCTCTCTCTCTCTCTCTCTCTCTCTCTCTCTCTCTCGCTTTTTTCTGAGGCAATTGAGGTTAAGTGACTTGCCCAGGGTCACACAGCTAGGGAATGTTAAATGTATGAGACCAGATTTGAACTTGGTTCCTCCTGACTTCAGGGCTGGTGCTCAATTCATTGTGCCACCTAGCTGCCCCTGTTTATGATTCTCTTGAGTTTTGATATTAGAGATCATCTCCCCCAATTCTGGTTTTCTTATGAAAATTTGAAATCCTTCTTTAAATGACTATTTTCCCCCTTAAAGTATTATACTTAATTTTTCTAGATAGGCAATACTTGTTTGTAATTTTATCTCCTTTACCTTCTGAAATATCATGTATCATCATCTCTGATCCTTTAATGTTACAACTGGGTAATCCTATGTAATGTTGCAACTGAGTAATGCTATATAATCCTGATCTTGGCTCTTCAATGTTTGAACTATTTCTTTCTCGCAGTATTTTTATTTTGACCTTATAGTGCTGAAATTTGGTTATAATATGCCTTGAAGTTTTTATTTTGAGATATTTTGTTGAAGTGATTAGAGGATTCTTTCAATGCTTATTTTGCCCTTTTGTTCTCAATATTGGGGCAGTTTTCCCTGATAATTTCTTAAAAGATTGTGCTCAGGTTCCCTTTTTGATTATGGCTTTCAGGTAGGTCAATGATTCTGACATCTTTTCTGGATCTATTTTCCAGATCAGGTGTTTTTCCAATGCATATTTTACATTTTCTTCTATTTTTTATTCTTTTGAATTTGTTTAATTAATTCTTTATATCTCCTAGAGTCATTAGCTTTCACTTGTCCAATTCCAATTTTTAAGTTGTGTTTCTCAATTAGCTTTTGTATTTTCTTTTCCATTTGAATAATTCTACTTTTTAAACAGTTGCTTCTTTTTTCCAAGCTGTTCATTTTTTCCCCAATAATTTTCTTGCATCACTCTCTCTATTTTGTCAAGTTCTCTTCTATCTTTCATATGATTTGATTCTTTTTTTTTTGCACTCTGCTATGAGTTCTTTTTGTTCTTGAGTGTCCTTCCCATTTTTTGGTAGCTTTGTCTATAGGTGTTTTGACATTGTTGTTTTCTTCTGAGTTTACATGTTGATCTTCACTATCACTATAATAGCTTTCTTTTCTCAGATAACATTTTAAATTTTTTTTTTTTTGCTCATCTTTTTTGGTATTTTTCCTTTTTTTTAAAATTTGAGTTCTGTTCCTAGGATTGAAGGGAACTATCTCATGCTTCTTGTAGCAATGACTGCAGAATTTTCCTGTTTACCTGGTGCTGGAGTAATGTTGTTTGTAAGTATCCAAGGAGCCCTCATATCTGGTGCTGTATAGAAATCAGTAAGGTGCTTCTGCATTTTCACAGGATAAACTAAAGCACATGGCTATCTGGCTGCTGGCAGCTATCTGTTTCTCCAGGGCTATACACATGGAAGTCTGGCTTCTAAAAGTTGCCTGATTGCCTGGGGTTATGCAAAACACAAGGCAGTTTTTGAAGCTGGACTTTACCCAGTTCCCTGTCTATGCTGAGCTATGTGGGGAATCTCTGGGTTGACATTTGCCTGCTCCAGTACACTGGGGCTCAGGATCTCCTACTGGTTTGCTGAGATGGGTTTGCTGCTACCTTATTGGGATACTTCTTTCTTAGACTATGTTCTCCTTTTGTCTCAATGAAACAAGCTTTGTTTTGTGATCTTCCAAACTTGTGCTCAAAGAATAATTCACCTCATCATTTTACTAGTTCTGCTTTCCCCGGATTTGTTTTGGGGAATTATTTTATGGTTGCTTGGAGATGAATATGGGAAAGTTACAGTGATTTATTTAGTGCTTACTCTACCATGTTGGCTCTCAAAAGTCACCAAGCATACTTATTTTTTCACGAATGTTAATGTTCTCTCTATTTACATATCCAACCATACACACACACAAACTCATACATATATGTGCATACACACTTATTAACGAGGTAGTATGACATAAAGGCAAAGTGCTGAATTTGGAATAACCAGGTATTTCAAATCCTCAGCCTCTTACTTTTTTTGTGACATTGGTTAAGATAATTAATGTCTCAGGGCCTTAGTTTTTTTCATTGGTAAATATTGGTAAATTGATAAAAAATTGTTAAAGAAAAAAAAAGTTTTGGACTAGATTCCTAAAATTCTTTCCAGCTCTAAATTATATGTTCCTCACTGCTTGATGAAAAGGAATATTTATGGTGATAACATCTGAGTAACATTCTCCAAAAGAAATGTTTTTGATTTATAATAAGTGAATAAGGTTTTAACAGGGAACAACATCAGCTAATAGCAATCCTTAATAGTAATAATACTTATTAGCTAATAATAATAAAAATTAATGAATAGCAATAATGCATTATCAATCTTTTTATTATCAATCAACTGGCTGGGAATCATTATATGTTTAGTCTGACCAGCTTTTCCGAATCCTTATCAGATATTATGAAGTTAGAATTTGGTTAATCTGACTTTTTTGAAACTTGTGAAGTCATAAACCTACTTAATTCTATCAAAAAATGGTCAGTCACTTAAAATCCAAAAAGTATAAACACAATATTTAAAAAATTAGAAAAAAACAAACTAGCAAAAATATGATTGCCAATATTGATACTTAAATTGACATCAAGAAGAAAAGAGATATTCCTTCCTATTTTACTCCAATGCTATCTTCAGAGATTTCTTCCTCATGTAATATCAGTTTGGAAAAGGGTACATAAACAACTATTTACATTTTACACATGCACTCAGCTCTTACTCCACAGCTAATCAAAGGCTTTTCATCACTGTGCAATAAGGTGATAGATAGAAGATGCATGCAAATTATATGAAATGTGAAGGATGAAATAATCCACTAATTAAAACTTTTGATAGAAACAGTTCAAAAATAATGCTGTCACAGAGTCCATAGCATACACTTTCATTATATAGCATAAACAACATTCATTTTGGAGAGAAAACATTTTCTTTAGTTATAAATTTTTTTCCTCTGCATATTCTTATAATTTTGGATAGTCAACTATTTAAGTTATTAATGCATGTGATTTAAAACAAAATTCCTTACAACATGAAATGGCCTGTGTTATAAGCAATTTTTTAAATTACTGAGGAGCACTTAAAACTAACACTCTAAAAATCAATTAGTATTCATTTTCACAGCTAAGAAATCTTACAATTATGTGTTTCATTAGAAGAAAAAGACAATGAGGTAATCTAATGACAAGATAATCATTGTATTACAAATTTGCCTCTCATATTAGTAAAATGGTAACATTTTAGCAGATCAGGTACATGACTTTTGTGAAAATTCTGCTTAAGAAAAAGAGAAAAGTTGTTTTTGTCAGGTGAGACAGGAATTAACAGGCCTTGTGTGAGTCAGAGTTTCTGTTTTAAATTCATAGGGGAATTAAAGGACAATCTAGACAGTATAATGTGTCTGAAGGGTAAAATAACTCTTTCCTTCAGGGGATTTTTGCAGTAAAGTATGTTTTCTCTTGTTGTGTATCATAAGTGATATTCACTTGAGAGTGGTTGTTGTTTGTGGAGTTGCTCATAGAGCTTTTTCTTTGAAGTTGTTTTGTTGCTTTAACCCACAGAATTTCAAAATCCAACTAGAAAACAGGTGGATGATCTCGTAATTCTTTCCTAAGGAAGGAAATTTTAGCTAAGCAGGGATCTTCAAGAATTAGGGGACAAGTGTTAGTGAAGGAATTCCAGAGATAGACTACTCGTGTCAGGGAATATCGTCAACTGGGGAGAATCCCAATGGATTAGAATGAACTTGACTAAGAAGCAGGAAAAG
>JAJPUD010017472.1:1530-17068 GCA_023553655.1 Myrmecobius fasciatus
CCCCTTTAGGTCTCTCCCCCTTTTTTACATCTTTCCCGTAATTCTTCTATTTTCCCTTCTATTAGTCTTTCCCTTTCTTTTCCTCCTTTTCCTCCCACTTCCCTATAAGGTGGGACAAGTTTCTCTGTGAAACCACATGTGTCTGATATTCTCTTTTAGAGCCCAATCTGATGAGAGCAAGATTCACACAATGAATCTCCCTCCCTTCTTTCAATTATATTAGGTTTTCTTTGCTTCTTCATGAGATTTTACCTTATTATTACTTCCTTTTTTTGTTTTACTTTATTTTACTTCCTTTTCCCTCTTTTTCAGTATGATCCACCTTCCACCTCTAGTTTCTTTTTCATATTATCAAAGTAAAATCAAATTATACCCCCCATTCTTTAAGTATACTCATAGTAGAAATATAGTTCTCGAGTCCTTTCCTTTTTACCTTTTTATGCTTCTCTTGAGTTCTGTGTTTGGAGGTCAAATTTTTTTGTTTAGATCTGATATTTTCATTAGAAATAGGTGAAATTCACCTATATCAATAAATGTCTATCTTTCTCCCTGGAAGATAATACTTATTCTAGCTGGATAATTTATTCTTGGCTGTAATCCAAGTTCCTTTGCCTTTCAGAATATCTGATTGCAGGCCCTTTGGTCCTTTGAGGTGGAATCTGATAGATCCTGGGTGATTTCAATTATAGTTACTTGGTATTTGAATTATTTCTTTCTAGCTGCTTGCAATATCTTTTCCTATGATAGTCCTGAAATTTAGCCATGATATTCCTTGGGGATTTAATTTTGGGGGTCTCTTTCAGAAGGTGATCAGTGAATTCTTCAATGGCTACTTTACCTTCATTCTAAATCATCAGGGCAGTTTTCTTTCATGATTTCCTGTAAGATAGTGTTTTGGTTCTGTTTTTTTTTTTATCATGGCTTTTGGGAAGTCCAATAATCCTTAGATTGTCTCTCCTGGATCTATTTTCCAGGTCAGTTGTTTTTATAGGAGATATTTCATATTTTCTTCTATTTTTTTCATTTTTTTTTGTTTTTTTGTTTGACTGATTCTTGAAGGCTTATTGATTTACTCACTTCGATTTGTTCAATTATAATTTTTTAGTGTATTATTATTTTCAGTTACCTTTTTTTAGCTCCTTTTGCAATTGGTCAATTTGTTCATTGCATACTTTTCCCATTTCACCTATTTTGTTTTTTAGTGATTTGGTGTCTTTTTCATCTCTCTTTTGTAGGACATTATCCTTCTTGCAATGATCTCACTTCATTTCCCCATTTTTATTCTAAATCTCTTTTGAGATTCTTTATGCAATCTTTCAGGAGAGCCCTGTGAAATGGGGGCCAGCTCATATCTCCCTTTGTGGCTTCCTCTGGAGTTCTTTACCTTTATGAACCTCAGGATCTGAGGTCTTTTCTTCTCTCTCTCCATAAAAGCTGTTTATGGTGAGAGTTCTTTTTTGTTTTTTATTCATTTTTTAAAGCTTGAGGTCTGTTTAAAGCAAAGGAGTGACAGCTGCTTTAATTTGTCCTGTTGCAATTCCGCTGATTGACTTCCAGTGTTGGACAATCGGGGCTAGGTCCAGTGTTCTCAGTGGTTTACAATCTACCTTTTATAAAAGGCAGATTTGCCACAGCACCTGCTTGCAACTATGACAGAGTAGCCTAAGAGATTCACAGGTGTAATGACCAGAGTTACAATTAAGGGTAGGATATACTTACCTCTACAGGCTTCGGACGTCTCCGGCTTCCAGCCTCCACTGGAAGAAACTTCACAGTTCACCACAGGACACGGGGATATGCTTATCTTACTTTATTAAGTTCTGCCATTACATCTTGTAAGCTAATGGTGGCGGTCACTATGGCAGCAGTCTCTCCTCTTCCTCCTGCAGCCTCCTTTTATACCCTTCTCGTCCTTCCCCACCCATGCCACAGCGAACCAATCGCGTCCCACCCCGAAGGTCTCCGATCTGAGCTGGCCTGCTCTGATAGGGCGCCAGCCCGCGAGCCGTGTGCAGTGCCTGCAGATCATGTGCAATATGCAAAACATCTATCACGTGACTTAGGCTCTATGGTCCTCCGTCCCGCGGTGTTCTGCTGCATCAGCATTGCCATATCAGCGGTGTTGTGCCACACCCTGTGCTCAGCCATTCGGCCCCCAGATGGTCACGTGCATCCCTGCTGGCTACAGGCCCCCGGGCCTTACACACAGGTACTTCTCATGTGCTTAGAAAGTGCCATGCTCTGAGTCCTAGCCTAGCTTCCTGCCCTTTCTCTCACCACCTGGGCTGGGCAGGTTGTCTCCCTACCCAACTGAAACAGATATGCTGAAGTTCTTCCAAGGTAACTTCTTCTGAGAATATGTTGTAATCCAAATTGGGGGTGCTTTGACTCCAAAATCAGTTTAGAGGCTTAATCTGCTTTTGATCTGAGAGAAGGTCAGAGGAGGTCAACAGAGAGTTGTGTCTGCACTCCGCCATCTTGGCTCTGCCCTCCAGAGTTATAATTTTTTTTCAACAAATTCTAGAATGATGGAAGAAATGTTTTTATAATCTGTTCTATAATCTTTTACACACTGATACCATTACTAGGTATAAACAAAAATAGACAGAAAAGCCCTATAGCTACCAAAAATATTAATAGTAGTACATGTGACAGCAAAAATATGGAAACAAAATATATAGATTTGAGATTAGCTGAATAGATTGATACAGATGAATGGTGTTATTATTGTGATTTTAAAATGAATATAAAGAATTCTGAGAAATATGGAAAAGAATGAATGGACTAATAATTTTTTTAGTAGAACTTGGAGAATAAATTACACTCTGATTATATTAATATAAACAAATCAACAATAAAATGAAGTAGAATGTTGATTAATCGAAATGATTAATCTTGGTACTAAGAGAAGAAATGAGAGAAAATATTAATCCCTTCCTTCAATCAATCAATGATAAACATTTAATAAATGATTACCACATGTGTGGTACTGTGCTAAGTGCTTCAGTAGGGATGTCATAAATTACTAGTATCACATTTTATACAAACTATTAGAGTAACAATATGTGTACTCATTTTGCTGAACTATTTGTTTTGTTATAAGTCAGGGTTCTATGGGAATGAAGTTATGTTTTGGAAATGACTGTGATATAAAAACTAAAGGTATCAATAAAACCTGTTAAAAAGAAAAGACAATTAGTCTTCAATTATGAATCAATTAATGAATCAACTAGGACATATTAAGTATGTAATATGTTCTGGGCACTAAAGTCCATGCTGAGAATAGAAAGATTAAAAAAAAAGTGGTTCTTACCCAGAGGCCACTAGGTGAAACAATAAATAGAAAAAATAAAAGATCTGGAGTCAAGATGATTTGAGTTCAAATTAGGCCTACCTGTATTTGCTGTGTAAGTACTTAGCTATAAAATGGAAATAACATCTCCTTCCCCAGTTTTTTTTTTTTGAAAATTAAAGAAGATATTTACAAAGTGCTTAGCACAAAGTCTAGCACATAGTTTACGTAATAAATATTGTTTTTTCTTTCTTTCCTTCCTTTTTCCTTCTTTCCTTCCTTTTTCCTCTTTCTTCCTTCCTCCCTCTCTCTCTCCCTTCTTTATTTCTTGCCGTCTTTTCTTCCTTTCTTCACTTCCTAAAGAAACCTAGACTCTATAACAGAAACAACATGTGCTTGCATAAATATAAACCAAATACACATTAAAATATATATAGGGTAAATTTGGGGGTGGGGGATAGGGAGAGAAGCATGTGCCATTGCTGGGACTAGGAGAGACCTCCTGAAGGAAGTAGTATTTGAATTAAGCTTTGAAGGAAACTAGAATTCTAAAAGGTGCAGATGAAGAAGCACTGAAATCCAGGCTTGGGCAATAGTATTTACAAAGGCATAAAGTTGGAAATGGGATGTCAAGAATGCCAGCTCATCTGTACAAGAGAATGAATAAAAAGAAGTCATGAATAAAAAGGATTTAAAGTTATAGTAGATTCAAATTGTGAACAGTTTTTGATGGAAAACAAGAAATTGTGTATTTGACCCTAGAAGTAATAGAGAGTCCCTGAAATTCATTGATTTAGAAATGTGCTTTAGAGATATCACTCTGATAAATGTGGAAGACAAATCAGAGAGGGAAAGACATGGTGTGGGTGGAACAATTAAAAATTTTTACAATATTTCATGTGAGAAGGGATAAAAATCTAAATTAGTGTGGTGATTTAAGGGAAAGGATGGAAGAGATTTAGAGAAAGATTAAATAGGTTATCAAAAGTACTTAGATATATGGGTTTAAGGAATAATGCAAAACAAGGATTCCTTTGCAGTCGTGAACCTGAGTGATTGAAAAAATTATAGTGCCTCAGCAGAAGTGGGGATATTCAGAAAAAGGGAACACTTCAAGGGAAAGATAAGAAGTTCTTTATGGTGCATGTTAAATTTGGGATGCCCTGAAACAGACATTCAAGACAAGTATTCAGTAGGCAGTTGGTAAATTGTATATGTAAGAGTCATGCTCATAGAGATGATAATTGAACACATGGGAAATGAGACTACAAGAAAGAAACAATTTTCATAATAAAAAAGGAAAAACACCTATAATCACATGAAAGATTTTCTAGATCACCAATAAAAAGAAAAAATTAAACAACTCTGAATTTTTATTTTATATTCATTAAATTGACCATGATAATTTAAAAAAAAAAACAACATTACTGTTGAAAAGCTTATATTGACAGATATTGTTGGCATGGCTTTGGATTTCCTCAATAAGCAGAACAATTTAGAACCATGCTCTAAAGTAACTGAATTATTCATGCTATTTGACCAAAGATAATCTACTCAATTATTCTCTTTATTAAAACCCCAATTGTAGATTTTTAACAAAATGTAATAATAATCCATAAGTCCTTCTAACATATATATTTTCATAGCAAAACCCCTAATATTAGGAAAAGATTGTTAACACCCTATGTGTTCCTTGATCAGGGAACACCTGAACAAAAGGTCATATTTGAAAGTAATAGAATATTAGTTTCATACAAAATTATAAATGTGACCAACACAAAGAAGATTTGGAAGACTGAAGTAATTTAGCATGTAGAAGGAGAGCTAAGGGGATAAAGCACACAAATGTTACAACAATATAAAAGAAAAGAGAACTAAAAGATATTAGAACTTAGACCAGTGTAATGACCAATAGATTTTTAGAAGGTTGATGATTTGATAATTTTAGCAAAGAAATGAAATGTGAGTGAAGAATGCCATTTTTTTTTTCAGATGAGGTCAATTTGTCATTCTTAATTATACTTCTTGATTAAAAAGGAAAGTTGTTTTAGGGTAGAGGGTCAATTTTCACAATTAAAATTAAATTAAAAATAAATTAAATTAAAATTAAATAAAAAGAATCAATAAGATTTTTGTAATAACTCATTTGATTGCATGACTAAATTACCCAGATCATGTCATGCCATAGTGATTTGGAGATGTAACCTAAAAAGGTATTTGTAGAGTGTTATTGTGGGAGTAGATGGAAGGTAATAGGAATTGAATTGATAATAAAGTTTCTAATTAGCTTGCCAACCTTTAGTAAAGTTTTCTACTCATTATACCCTCAAGAGACAAAGAAATTTGTAACACTGGGATTCATTAAATTTAGCTGCATTTCCCAGTGTCTACTTCCAGGTGGTCATTAGTATGTTTCATGTGTGTTACTATATATACCAGGGAAGAATCTCTCACAGTTTCTTGATATTGTTCTTGGTAAAAGAAAAACAAAGATAAATAAAGTAACTTAGATTTCTAGAGAATCTTTCTTCTAGGGATCTCAAAGTATACCTTCATTTGAATTCACATTTGAAGTTCTCCAGTCCTGACTGTGTCCACCAAGAGTTGACAGCTCAGACTGTTTTGATTGACTTGATTGATCAATTCAGTCACACAAATAAATCTTCCTGACTTCTCCATTGAAATTGACTAAATAAGTAATTGAATTTTAAAAATCTTATATAGAAGACAATAGATAGAGTTTTGAAAGAGAACTCAGAGACCATCTAGCCCAACTGCTTTTTTTTTTTTAACAAATGAAAGAACCTGGTTCCACAGATGTTAAGAGACCAAAGGTTAATGGGTATTAAGTGTGAGAGGCAGCATATGAATCTAGGTATTCTGACTCCAGAGGCAGTATGTTTTTCAATGTGTTATATAGTCTCATATAAGACATTTTTAGAGACAGGGTTCAATTTTTTAAAATAAACATTCAAATTCTCTAAACCAAATGAATCTGAATCCACTTACCCAATTTTCTCAGATATCCCCTACAATTACTTTCTCTAACAATCCAAGGTTGTATTTTCACTTCATATAAATTGTTCAAACAACACATGGAAGTGATTTACTTTAGTCATTATCAAAATAGCAATCTTTTTACTGCCTAAAGATCTTTTGTTTCCAGCCTCCTGGATGGACTGTGTTAGGTAGAGTCTTGGGAAGATTGTCTCAATCTAAACAAGCTTTTGCTCTTTATATTTGGATTTTGAGGATTTAGGGGGTAGAGGGGATGTTGGAATTGAGTTCTGGTGAAAACTGGGTTTTCAGAGAATAGCGGACATTAAGGGAAGGTGTAGCAAATAAGAAAGTTTGGGTATTGGGACTATTATCATTCTCTGTTTACCTTGTTTGTGTTTTTGAGGTCCTAAACCTTGAGAAAAACTATCATTACTTCATCTTTTGTACATAATTCTCATAATGGAGAAGTTTAAAAGGTAATATGAACCAGAGAAAAAGTCTAGCTCTCCATCTTTTTGGTCAAGTCTATATTTGAAAAACAGAATTTCAAAAAAAATTTGCATGTATAGTATTAGCTCAGCCAAGTCAAGAAGGAAAACTATTGGGGGTGAAGGGATCTTTTCCTAATTTGTCTCAGTTTTGAGCCTGATATCCAAGAAATATAGAACTGTAACACAAATATATTATACAAAGGATATCAGTATAGAGAAAGAAGGAATATCAAAAGCAATATAATTCAACATATTCATATTACAGATGAAGGAACAGATGAAGGATTAAGGCTAAACTATTTGTGCAAAGTCACCCAGATAGAAAGCATCAAAGTCAGAATCAAAACCTATGTCCTTTAGAGTCAGCAATCTTTCTTTTGCTATACACTGCCTCCTGATAAATAAGTGATCAAATGACATGAACAGTTATCATATGAAGAATTTTAAACAATCAACAACTGCATGAATGATTATCCTAAATCAATAATAATGAAAAATACAAATTGAAATAACTATATTTTACCTCATATCATGCAAAGTGATAAAATTGTCAAAAAAAGATGAAAATGATTAATGTTGAAGAGGTTATAATAAGACAGGGCACAAATATAATATTGTTGGAGCTGTGATTTGGTCCAACCATTCACTTCATACTTTTTCTACCCTAGTATTCCTTTGGACACATGAGACAAAGAAGTGAAAGATAGAACATTTCTAAATATACTGATATGTTAATAGCAGTACTTGTAGCAATGTTGGGGGGGAGGAGGCAGGAAGGGAGAGAGACAGACAGAGAAAGACAGAGACAGAGACAGAGAGAGGGTGGGAAGAGAGAAAAGAGGGAGAGAGAGAAGGAGAAGGAAAGAAAAAGGAAGGGAGAGAAAAAGAGAGAACAAATTATATGCCTTTCAATTTGAGATTGGTGAAATAAAATATCCTATGGGACAAAATGGAATAGTACTATATAGAAGTGAAGAATATGGGAAATTCAGAGAAATATAGGAAGGCTTGAATAAACTGATATAAAGAAAATAAATAGAACTAAAAAGTAAAACACAGTGATTAAAATAGTGTAGATAAAAGGAACATTATTCTCTAAGAGATTATTTAAAACAGAATTGAATATCCTGTATTTCTAATAAAAGGATACACAATCATTGGAATTTGGTGCCTTTTCCAAGATGGAGCAATAAGCTATATTGTAAATTGGGATATAAGCCAATGTTCTATAAGCCTTTAAATGTAAAAGAGAAACTAAATTCAACAATCTATATTTTTATAAACTGTTGTTTCCAATCTTTTTTTTCTACAGTTCAGGTAGTATATTTTTTTTCTGTTCTCCAGTCAAGTATTATTGCTATAAACTGCTTCAGAGAATGTCATTTAGAAAAGACATTTCTGACATTACTACTTCAATCAGCATAAAAATAAGGATCCTTCGTACTACTACAGCATTGGTTCCCTCTTTCCTCATTTTTTTAAACCAAATATCTTTGTTTCTGTCTTTGATCCATGTACAAAGCATCATCATCCTCTGGAAGATGGGATTGATAGCTTCAGCAAGATGATTCTGATTTTGCCCTGCTAGAGACAAAAGGTACTAAACTATTACTCAATTCCTAGTGATTATTATATTGTGATTATTTTTACCTTGAAGTAATGAAATTATTACAATTTGGGAAGAGCAAGAATGTCATAAATCCTAATTCCCAAGATGTGATACATATTTTAGTTTACAATGCTTTTAAAAGCAAAAAGTTCTGAAATGATTTCCCCTTGGATCCTCACATGTAGGACATCTCCACTTCTGCACTAATGATTCTTAGGTCCCAGGGGCTTCCTTGTCCTTAATTAACTAGGGCCTTTCAGAATATCCCTTCAGACTTATGCTCATGAGATCCTAGTACATTTTATGTCACTTCCATAAATAAAGGCTTTACACAGCAGTGGTGGTCCTGTGTAGTTGTATAGAAGTCATATATGTGATGAGACATCCTCCACTACCTTTTATACCACAACCTCTTCCATGCTTTCTGAGAAGAAAAGATCCTTGTCCCTAAATCATCTAAGCAACTGACCTACCAGCACCAAATGGCAACTACTACTTGGACAGAGAAGTTAGAGAGTTCTTTACTTATAATCGAAGACTGGAATTGTTGAAGTCCTTCTCATAAATCCCTTAGTCCATCTGAATCTCATAACTAGAGGTTCTCTAGTCTAGAGTCGTGATGATACCTCCAGAAATGGTAAGCAGTCTGACCCATCAATATAGATTTGAGAAAAAGTATACAATTAATATTTGTTAACTAAAAAAATAGCAATTTTTAAAAAGTCAACATATATCTCAATATCTTATATCTTCAGCAAGTATATTGTATATCATGTACTTAATCATCTGCTTACTTTTTGAACAATCTGATTTTTCAGAAGCTTTTCCTTAGGCTAATCTAAAATATATAACTTCTAACCATTAGGGTTCCTTGTGTGCTTTGTACTAAGAATGAGACAGACTTTTGTCTTTTACATGATAGTTCTTTAGGTTGGCTTCTCTATGTTAAATTAACCCATTTCCCTTAACTATAGTTTGCAGGAAATGGCTTTAAAGCTCTTTAACATCTTGATCACCCTGTCCTTGATGTGATTTTACCAAAATCCCATTTGAAATATGGCATTTAGAAGTACATCTAAAATTCCATGTGGTCTGAACTATCAATTTATTTGTTAACAATTACTCATTAAATGTTTCTTAACACAATCATGTACTCAGAGCTTAATTGTAGGCTGCACCCAAAGAAAAGGAAGTTGTATAGGAAATGTGGTGTAATGTCTGAAGCACTGAATTTGCAGGCAGAAAATGTGGTTTTAAGATAGATTTTGAACTCCTTTCTATCTAATTTTAACCCTAAAAATGATTCAATTTTTCTAAATTTTGATTTCTTCATCATAAAATAGGGCTAATAATGCTTATACCACCTACTTCACAATGTTGTTAAGCGTCACATAACATTTCAAGTACAGCCATGTTCTGTAAATATTGAAAAAAAGACTGGGCAACTTCAGGTGGGATAGGTCAAGGAAGGCTTCCCACATTAATTTATTTTTAAAAATGTGAATATTAATTCAGGCTATGAGGAGATTGGCTGAGGAGATCTAGGAAGAAAATGAAGTTTGAAGAGATTCCATGACCAAAGGCAAAGAGATAGTAATTAGAAAGTAACTCTTTAGCTCTAATTCCTAATCTAATTATAATCCCTCAGGTATCTCAGATTCAATATATCTAAAACAGAACTCTTGATATTTCCCCTTAAATCCATTCTTTTCTCTAACTTTCCCCACTTTTCTTCCTTCTCACTGTTCATATTCAATCACCTTTCAAACTTCTCTTTTACGCTATCAGAAGAGTTTCCTAATTGGTCTCCCTTTATAGAGCCTCATATCCTGCTTTTGCACTCCCTGGATTCCTTCATGATTTTCTTGAAGTATCAGCAAGTTTAAAAGTACCCAATTGTTATTTCCCTTCCCCCCCTTCATTTTAAATAATTCTGGATTTATTTTTTATTGTGTTTTGTTTTAGAATGGGGGGGGGGAATGGTTGTTGGTTTTTTAAATTTATTTTGCAATTAAGTCATTTTAATTCTATTCTCCATTCCTATTCCCACCCTCATGACAATTGAAGGTAAATTCCTTAAAGGCAGAAAATGTGGTTTTGTTTTTTGACATTTTATTCTTGGTAATAAGCAGAGTGCTCAATGTAGGCCCCTAATAAATGCTTGCTGAATTAAATTGGATATCATTCTTTGGAAGATTTGAAACAGATGATACACTGTTAAGTCTATGACAAGATCAAAAAGTGTCCTCTATTTAGTCAGTGACAATGTGAAGGGAAGTCTCTAGTGGAGTGCCCTAGAAATCAGTCCTTAGTCCTATACCATATGATATTTTATTACTATTTCAATTTGATATTTTGATTTGAATAAATGAATATACACATAAAAGCCATATGTTCTATAATATATGGAATATATGGAATATAATATATGTATAATATAATAATATGGAATATAATATATGTATAATATAATAATATGTAATATAATATAAAGAGATTTCCAAAAGAATCAGAATCAGAATCCAAGAAGATTTTCATAGGCTAAAATTATAGGTGTAACTAAAAATGTGATGCTATTTGATAAAAGTAAATATAAAGTCATACAATTAAAATTTTTTAAATTAACTTCATTCAGTTAAAAACATTTATTAAGTACTAATTGTGCATTGGAACTGATAAAGAGGATAAAAAATTTAATAGAATCTTTGCCCTAATGACATTTGTTGTTATTAAATTTCAATTTATTTGACTAAACTTAGTATTCTAGTTAATCAAAATTTTGACTGTTACCTGGCTAGCTAAAACTCACTCTTCTAGTTTTGCATCTTCTGCAAATTTGATAACTATGTATATCTTTTGCCAAGTCATTGAGAAACATTAAATTGCACAAGTACAAGCCAAATCCTCCAGGC
Organism: Myrmecobius fasciatus; assembly: GCA_023553655.1. Classification (NCBI taxonomy): domain Eukaryota; kingdom Metazoa; phylum Chordata; class Mammalia; order Dasyuromorphia; family Myrmecobiidae; genus Myrmecobius; species Myrmecobius fasciatus. The sequence goes on from JAJPUD010017472.1 coordinate 12,835, forward strand.
ACTCCAAAGAAAACATCCTTTCACATTGCTATTGAAATGAGGATGACCACTTTTAAGTCCAGTCATTCAAAATTTTTAATTCTATAAAATGGAACTATCTAGAATACATCTCCATGTGTTTTCCTAAGGTAATTGCATGTGATAATTTGTCAAATACTTTTAAAAAATTGAGTTAGACTATAGCTAGCTATATTAAACTATATAGAGCAGAATTATTTTGATTTTGTCAAGGACTCAGAAAAGGAAATAAGGTTACTATGACAGAGTACTGGAAAAGACACTGGTCCTGGAATCTGGAAGATCTGAGTTTAAATCCAGCCTCAAACACATTAGCTGTGTAATACTTCACTCACTTCAACCTCCCTATGTTTCAGTTCCTCGTTTTAAAAGTACTTTGATATTGGTGATTTCTGAAGTCCTTTCCAGGTCTAAATCTATACTTTATGGTGTGAATTATTTTTGAAGTCATGTGAAATACTTGGCATAGGGCCTGACATGTAGTAGGGAATATATTAATTGTGTATTCCCTTCTTTTTCCCCTTTCTCATATAAAATCTTTATGCTCACAACTTTTAGGTGTTTATTATTAACTCTCTAATAACATATTCTAGATTTTTTTCAGAAATAGAAATACAATTTTTACAAGCAGAAATCAAGGAATTCTTAGCCATGTTGTATTAGATGGCAGCCTTTTGACTTTCAGATTCTGTGAAAATGAATAGAGAGAGCCAATGTGGATTGACATCTATGACAAACTTGCATATATAGACATCAGACTGAACATGTGATTTCTTTGATATGGGAAACTCCCAGTTTAAGAAACTTTTACTACCAATGCAGGTTAGCCTCTTTGCAACTCATAGTCTTAGAGGGTGGACTAGAAGGCCTGAAAGGTTAAGTAAGTAACTTAACTAGTCATCCAGCCAACAAGTTACAGAACCAAATCTTGATCTTCCTAGTTTTGTAGACTGATTCTCTATTCATTAAATCATGTGAAGAATGGTAATGACAGGATAGTTTACAGTCTGGGAGTACCCTTTCAAAGGTATCTTTTTTTTTGCTGAGGCAATTGGGGTTAAGTGACTTGCCCAGAAGTCACACAGCTAGGAAGTGTTAAGTGTCTGAGGTCAGATTTGAACTCAGGTCTTCCTGCCTTCAGGGCTGGTGCTCTATCCACTGCACCACCTAGCTGCCCCTCAAAGGCATCTTTTTGAGGAAAAAATGTTGGACTCTAAATTTAAAAAAAAATTTGGAACAATGAGATATCCTCTTCCTATATCTGAATCTTGTGAGCCTTTCCCCTGAATTTTAGCATCTTATACTATGAAGGAGAATGAAGTTCATCATTGACTGCTAAACTTTATGATCTTTGCAAAAGAAATCTTCAAAATTCCTTCAATTATTTTTCTTACTTGAGCTGCCTCCCTAAGAGAAACTCAATGTGAACAAAGCAAATTTTCCAGCATATGTTTCACCCTATAGACTGTAGGGAGTACTTGTCTGAAAACTTGAAGATTCCTGCATGATATTTCCAAAAGGTAATAAAAAGAGGTAAGATAAGAAGAGGAAGTAGTAATAAGAAGCCATTGCGAATAGCATCATCCTATTCCACCAAAAATATTGAATTTTTGAGTATTTGTTTCCTCATAGTGCCTCCAAAACTTATCATTGATATCTTTTTTCATCTTTTTTCAATTTTCATAGCTTTAGAGGAAATGTAAGAATTGTTTTAAATTATCTTTTTCTCACTATTTAGGTGAGACTTCAAGATAACTTCCTAAAAATCATCTTGCTGGAAAGATGAACAAGTTGCCCTCTAGAGGTGATTAGTTTTCCTTCATGCTATATCTTCCAATAAAGACTGGATAATTACTTATTGAGTATGCTATAGTTGGGCATTCTCTTCCTTCAAGAGTTGGATATCTAGTACCACTATTGAGTTTCTTTTGAAAACTAAGATTCAATGATTCTGTCATTCAATTTCTGTCTTCAAAATATTATATTCCCTTGTAAGTAATTGAGGTGGGGGGGATAGATAGGAGGAAAAGGACAGGGAAAGTTAGAGGGTTAAAGTGACTCTAGACAAAGTTTTATTGCTCCTCCCTCCCCCGCCCCTGGTATGAACTCTGTGTATTCCTTTTCTGGCTTTGGGTATAAACAAATTAGACTCCACTGTGAAACTGTTGAGAAGCTTAGCTTATTCTAAGTGCCTGACCTGCAGGTCCCTCTTTGGTTGAGGATTCCTACAGTGGTTATTTTTCCACAGACTTCAGACTGAATTAGAAGCTGAAAATGAGACTGATTTGCTTCCAGGATCTGAGCCACACAGCTATAGCTAGCTTCTAAACTTTCTCTTCTCTTAATACATGACATATGGCTTCCCTACCTTGCCCTCTTTATCCCCAAGCCTAGGCACATTCCCCTCCAGAGCCTGCTTTGGATTTTTGACTTGGAACTTGGTTAGACTTGAGGTCTGTTCCCACATTGCACCTAAGGTTGTGCCATGGGTATGAGACTTCTTTTTGCTACAGTGCATAGTCTCTTTAGTTCTTAAGATCCTGAAAAGATCTTTACCCCCGTATCCACAGCCATCTTTGTCTTTCTCCAATCTGGAATGGGCAAACCACTCACTAAATTTTTCTTTGATTATCCCATCAAGATTTTCCAAATCTGTTTAGAGGACTCTTAAATGGAGTTGATTGTACTAATTACTACTATTCTACCATTTTGACTTCACTTCTCCATTTCAAATAATGTAACACAAGCTCCAGATAGCCAAGTTAATTAAATTAGAGGCAAAAGAAAGGATGTGCATTTCACAACTGTGGAATACAGGAGGAAAATGAGTAATTCAAATTAGATGAGATGGTACTGTTTTTGAACAAACAATATCAGTGAAGCTAAAAGTAGAATTTAAATAGTTACCTGGGAATGGGGTATATGTAGAGAAGTTTACTAAATTTCTCTGATAGTAATATGTAGGGAATTTGTACAAATATATGTGCACAAAAACTATTCCCCAATAGCATGGATATCCAGAAGATTTAAATAAGCATTTATCAAAAGGAAAAATTCCATTATCAACAACAATGGGAAAAATACTCCATATCAATAATAATAAGATAAATGCCAGTTAAAATTACAATAAGGTTATAGCCATCAGATTATCAAAGATAGCAAGAAAGGAAAATAAAATTATAGAAAGGAAATACAGTGTTGGTGGAGGTATAAATTGGCCTATCAATTTTTAAGTAATTTTGAATTATATCCAAGAAGTCAAATAAAACTGTATATTCTTTTTTTTAAACTGTATATTCTTAAGCCCATTTATTGATATAAAGTAAAGTGATTCTGAGGCATATAATCCAAAGATGTTAAAAAAAACAGAAGGGAAAAAGTACTTATACTTTTAGAGCTTATATATACAAAATCATTTAGAGTTGCATTTTTATTGTAGTGAAGAATTGGAAATAAATTGTATGCCCATCAAATGAAGAGTGGTTGGACAAATTTTGGCATAGCAATCTAAGTAAATATAATTACTCTATAAGTAATTTTTAAAGGATTGAATTCATAGAAATTTAAAGAAATTTGTATGAAATTATTCAATTGGACATAATCAAAAGTACAATTTACAAAATTACTAAAATAATCTAAAGAAAAAAACTTTGAAAGATTTAAAAACTCACATCAATGTAATTGCTAAATATGATTCCAAAAGACTATCATGAGTCAAACATTCCACATTTTGATGTTTTCACACATAGTCAGCAGATAAATTTTTTTTGGCTAAAATATACTTATTTGATACATGGGAAGATTTTTATTTTGAGTGTGAGTATTGATAGCAATGCCAAAGAAAATGAAAGGAGGAATTTTAAAAGGTAAAAATATAAAGAAGAGAGCAAAAAAAATTCATAAGAGTACACAAACAAGAAAGCATTAAAGTTAAAATACACTTAAAATAAACTTTGACACAGTAGATTACAATTTCATATAAGATTATTTTTCTGTATTTCTTTGTATATTGAAAATTTAAAAAGAAAAGTACATATGAAGAGACAAAAATTTAAAAGCTATTCAAGGAGTAAGTTGAAAGGGTATATTCTATGGAAGGTCAGATGGGATGGGATAAAATAGATAAATAGAAAGACAGAGACAGATACACACTCAGAGGAAGAGAAAAGGAGAGAGAGAGAGAGAGAGAGAGAGAGAGAGAGAGAGAGAGAGAGAG
>JAJPUD010017472.1:17078-31200 GCA_023553655.1 Myrmecobius fasciatus
GAGAGAGAGAGAGAGAGAGAGAGAGAGAGAGAGAGAGAGAGAGAGAGAGAGAGAGAGAGAGAGAAGACGAAGAAGAAGAAAAAGAAGAAGAAGAAGAAGAAGAAGATGGAAAGGAGAGAAGGAGAGAGAGGGTGGGAGAAAGAGAGGGAGGGAGGGAGAGGAAAAAGAAAAGAGAGGAAGGTAAGAGGGAGGGAGAGGAAGGAAGGAGAGATGGATGGATAGATACATATTTTCACCATCCAAAGAGAAAAGTCACTTCACCTTGTAAGCGTGAGCAAAGGAGGTAAGAAGAGTGATCATGATAAAATTTTCTCAGTCTTAGAATTAGGATAAAGGCAAGGCATCATGCCTCAGATTTTTCAGTGAAGCATGAAAGTTCAAGCTACTTTGGTGGGAGTGAATGGATAAAATTATAAGTATCTTGAAGGAAATTTTTAAAATTTCCTTTAAAAAAGTGCTTAGGGGAGTCAGTGAGAATGAAGTAAAAGAAGTTTCATGTGACTGAAATTCTAGATTAGAAAAGATAGCATATATTTTGCTAACAGACCTGGTGAATACAATTGTGTGAATTCTTTCAGTAGTATCTATTACATCAGAAACTCTGTACACACATAGAGGAAGTAGTCCAGAATTTAGGTTTGGAATTAATTCATAGCTATGGAAAAAAGGATACGGTTAGGTGGCACAGTTCATAGTGTGTGTGTGTGTGTGTGTGTGTGTGTGTGTGTGTATAATAGAAAGATATGAATTCAAATTCAGCCTCAAACACTTACTGGTTGTAAGTCCTAAACAAGTCATTTAACTCTATCTACCTTGGATTCCTTTTCTGAAAATGAGCTGGAAAAGGAAATGACAAACCATTCCAGTATCTTTGCCAAGAAAGACCCAGTGGGATCACAAAGAGTCAGGAACAATTGAAATGATTGAACAACAATGGGACAAAATGGAAAGGTGTGCAAAGATAGAAAGGATATATATTATATAGTTTAATTAAAATGGTAGAATATTAAATGTGAAAAAGTTAGAATGTCAAGAGAATGAATCAAGGAAACTGAAAACAAGAGCAGGGATGATGGCTTGAGAAAGTAGGGATGAGTGGAGAGACTGATGGGTGAAGTAGGAAGAGAAAATTTAAGTGATACGAGATTTAGGAAATGTGAAGCACAGGAAGGGATGGAAGGCTAATGAGTTACAATTAGATTGATGAATTTCAGAATCATGGTGATAGAACATACAAGTATTGGTGGCAAGATATTCAAACAGAGCAAATAGTGAAGATAAAACTAGAAAGGTAGAATAGGACCAAATTTGCTTGCATCTAAACTGCTAGACTAATGAACTTATTTTAAAATATCTAGGAAACATAAAACCACAGATAATTTTTTGATCAATGGAATTAAAATCAATGTCCAAATCTAGTCTTACTCAGATTTTATTAAATTTACCAACCTACATTCACTCCATCATTACATAACAAGGAAGAGGAGCCAACAAAGCAAAAAGAGGAGGAATCATTGAGATTAAGAGTAGGAACTCTAAGAGAATGTGATATCACAGAAACTAGTGGTAGGTAAAGAAGGCATTTTGCATAAAGATAATGCTTAAATATGTTATGAACCAACTTTATGTTAGTAGTCACGAATCTCAGATATAAAAGTCCAGGTTTCACAATTAGTTCTATTTCTTTTGGAGAATGTGAAAAATAAAGATTTCAAATAATTGAGATTTCAGTAAACATCTTAAAAGTTGATTTTAAAAGCACTAAACTAAAAAGTACAAAGGACTGTGGTAATCTATTCATTATTTCTGTTCCTTTTCTCTCCAGATATAGTAAGAATGATGGATGGGACCAATGAAAGCACTCAAGATGATTTTATCCTTCTAGGATTCTCCAATAGGCCTCAGCTTGAATTAGTCCTTTTTGTGGTCATCTTGATTGCCTATCTCCTGACAGTTGTGGGTAACACAATTATCATTCTAATATCCCAAATAGACTCTCGCCTTCATACACCAATGTATTTCTTTCTTACCCACCTCTCTTTCCTGGATCTCTGTTTCACCACCAGCTCCATCCCACAACTGCTCTATAACCTCAGTGGGCCTGATAAAACCATTAGCTATACAGGCTGTGCGATTCAACTTTTCCTGTTCCTGGCTCTGGGTGGTATAGAATGTCTCCTACTGGCTGTTATGGCATATGACCGTTTTGTTGCTGTCTGCAAGCCCCTTCATTACATGGTGATCATGCATCCAAAACTCTGCTTGATACTAGTGTCTATTGCTTGGTTTGGTGGTGTGATCAACTCGTTGACTATGTCTCCTATAACTTTGAAACTGCCTCGTTGTAGAAACAACAAGATAAACCACTTCTTGTGTGAAATGCCAGCACTGATTCGAGTGGCTTGTGTAAACACTGTTGTCATTGAGAACACTGTATTTGTGCTGGCAGTGGTTATTGTATTGGCTCCCTTAATCCTTATTCTGATCTCCTATGGCTATATCACCAAGGCAGTAGTGCAGATCAAGTCAGCAGTAGGGAGACGGAAAGCCATCAATACCTGCAGCTCCCATCTTATTATAGTCTCCCTCTTTTATGGCAACATTATCTATATGTACATGCAACCAGGGAACAGTGCCTCTCAGGACCAAGGCAAGTTCCTTACCCTCTTCTACAATATAGTGACTCCACTCCTCAACCCGGTCATCTATACACTGAGAAACAAGGAAGTGAAGGGGGCACTGAGGAGGCTTCTGGGAGCAAATAAAGGGGCAATTGAGAAATGATGGCAAGCAAACTTGTTGGACACTAACAGCTTCTGCCATAGTTCTTTCCTCATTCTCAACTCTGGAAAAAACAGGAATTAGTGATTAAAATAGCAGTTTTGTCCTTAAAACTCCCAATTTTTTGCTTTGAGATTCTTTCTAGGTATATTATTGATATCCATAAAAATCACCTGAATGCAATTGGATCTACCATTCCTTTTTGTTACATCTTTTGTCATATGTCTCAGGAAGATAGCAAATCTTTCTGCATTTATTAGTTTAGTAAATACTTCCCTCTTTATCTTCATCTTTTCCAGTCACCAAACTCAACATTTGTTCTTTTGACCACTACTAAATGGGTACCATGGCTTTTATGCATCATTACTTATAGGAAAAGCAACTGCTTTCTGCAGCTAGCTTCCTTCTTTTTAGTAGGATTTTCTACTTTCTTTCCTCTTCTGTGCTAGGTGTTCTCCCAACCTTCAAGACATCACAGAATTGGAGAAGGGAATATAAGCTTTATGCTTGTTTATTTTTTAAGAAAAGAAAATGGAGCCTACAAACCATAGGGCAATAAGCTTTACTGTCTTGGCAAAATTCTAGTAATTAAAAGGATGGAGAAGAATCCTGAAAAAAGAAAATGTGATCACAAAGAGCGAGGGTTTCATCAAAATTAGATCATACCGGCATAAATATTTCTTTTCTTGAAAGAATTAAGCTAAGTAGGCAAGGGTCATGTTATAGACATAGTTTACCTAGATTTTAGTGTAATTTGCATTTGAAAAACTGGTTTTCCCCTGCAGTTTTATGGATTCTTCAGGTTCCAGAAATAATGGCAAATGTGAGTTTGGGAACATCCCTGAGAAGCTAAAGTGAATAAAATATCTGCAATTATTCCAAAGTCATCCTGTCATGCTGCTGTTTTTAAAAGTTTTAAGAAGAAAGGAAGTGAGATGAAACTAGTTACTAGAGATGCTGGAAACCAAGAAGGAAGTCAAGATAGCATAAATCATTAGTTTTATTTATGTATCATATTAACAAGTAATATTTAAATATTAATCTTTTATATAGATTAATATTTAAATATTACTTGCTTTACTTTATATAGACTTCTTTCTATATAAAGTTTTTCCATAGATGTTTATATAAACTTTATATGTATATATTAATTATATATAATATTTATATGTACATGTACATAAAATATGTATATTGTTTTACATGTTATAGTTACATATGCTTTTGTGTTTATGTGTATGTATATACACACATTCATGCACATGTTATATTCACATAAATTCATATGTATGTATGTATATGTCCCTATGTGTTTACATATTTTACATATAAATTCCAGAAATAACCCATGAAGGCAATAAACCACAGATGTTTTCATCCAGGAAGTACATATGATGTGTAGTCACATGAAATAATAAGAAAAACCTGTTCTTTCCTTCCCTTTTCCCTAGAATAAAGGACAAACAATTTTTGGCAAAGGACTTTTGTCAAGTGTCTGTCTCAGTAATGATATCAAGAGGTACAGAACAAAAAAGATATCGGCAAAATTTGGGAAATTCAGACTGACATAGGTGGCTGGAGTTTGTTCATGGCATATATATCAGCATCTATAATTAATTTATAAGTTAGTGACATAAAGTTAGGAAAGAGATTTAGATCATGTGGGAAAGGGAAGCATGAAGCTAGTTATAAATTATAATGATATTAATATATAAACCACTTGATAGGAGTCTGGAGACATACTGAAAGAGACTCCATAAATACAAGAGAGGCAATGTTGTACTTACAACTACACAATGACTAGAGCTTTTAGGTTGATACTTTGAACATAATTTGTTGACTTACTCAAGTTGTTGGATTATCAAAGTAGCCATTCTAGCAAATCCCTTAGTTCTAGTGTGAAGCAAATACCCCCTTTTTGAGTAATATTAAAAATTGTTTCTTAAGGTCACTTATGTTAATAGGAAAGACAGATATGGTATAGGTAATAATGTGATTAGATGTATTAAAAATGGACTAAATGTCTAAACCCAAAGAGTAATCAAAATTATTCAGTACGCAAGGAATTTCTCCAGGGGAGTCCTAGAGATCTATATGTGCTATTAAAAAAATGATAAAGAAAATGTAAAAATGCACAATTGTGCTTTTTAAAATTAATTTTACAAGTATAAGAAAACATCTTTGGATATCCATTTGTCTTTTAACAATTGGAGAATTTTGGTGTATTAGAGATTCATTGCAAATCATCAGTATCACATAGCTGCAATAAGCGAGTCATAATATGTAGGGGGAAAAAGAAGTTATCCCCATCAACTCTATCCTGGTTGGGCCTGATTTGGAGTACTGCCTTCTGTTTTAGAGTCTATGCTTAAGGAAGAACATTAATAAATGGAAGAGTGCCCAGAAGAGATCTGGATGGTAAAGTTCCTTGAATTCATGTCATATGAGGCTTAGGTAAATGAAATGAGGATTTTAATCCTACAGAAGAGCAAAGAAGCACTTTGACTTTGAGAAAGTAATTTGACCCTCATTCTCTTTCATTTGTAAAATGAAAAAGTTGAACTAGATGAATTCTAATATTTCTTCAAGTTCTACATCCTATAACTTAGAGAGAGCATGATAGTTATCTTCAAATATTTCAGTAAATCAATACAACAATTAATTAAAAAACATTTATTAAGAATTTACTCGGTCCCAAGGTACTGTGTAATGTGTGTAGATACAAAGACAAAAATGAGATTGTCCTTTCCTTCTGGATACTTAAAAAATTAATTATATAAATTGGAGCTAAGCATGACCAGCTACCAATATGGTAGGGTAACATAGGCATTCTTCAGCCAGAAGTAGATCCCTGAAGTCTCTCATAGTAGCATTCCATTTTAAATAATCTGGACTTGTATAAAATCATTACAGTCATATTCCATCAGGAGAATCAACATTCACATATTCAAGTATATAACACCATGGCCTTTTTGTGTATTATAAAAATTAAGAATTTATATTATAATGATAACTTTGATTTTGTATTCCTAATCTACCTTGATCCCTTAAATGAGAACCATGTCAAGATAGAGGATGTATTCAATTCCCAAAAGTCAGAACTAGTAATACCTTAATAGAGGTAATATTATTTCATCTATCAAATTGATAGAGGGCATTTGCCTTAGTTTATTAGAATCCAAATTAGGAGAAGTGTGCCTTTTATTTACCATCTAAACAGGAAGGGGGAACTTGCCTAACTCTAAAGGATAGCAGTTTTTCTTCAAAAAAGTCTTCCAATAGAACATGAGAGGTGACTGGGTTTAGGTGGTCAGAATGGGAGTGAAACTGAAATCATGACTGACCTGATACTATCCTTCTAAAAATACATAGGAGGCATTTCCAGGGATCTACAATAAAATTTAGTTTCATTAAATTTAGGAAATAAGTGATCCACCTTCATTTGAAATTTCTGGTTTAAGAAGATTTTAACAGAAAAAAAGGCAAATGTCTCAAAATATTTATCCCCAGTTAGATAGATTTCCTAACAATGAACATGAGATTAGGGATCCCAACCTAGAACCAGAAACTAATTTAAAAAACCTTCCCAATCAATCAATATTCTGTGTGGCTAAAATAGAGCCCTGCATAATCATACTGGAAAAAGAGGTATACAAAGAAAAGCACCTATTTGTAAACAGCACAGATATTTATGAGAAGTAAAACTGGATAGTAAAAACTACAAATGAATGAGCTCAGAAAATGGTTGCTCATTATGTCCAGTCAAAGTAGAGCAAGGAGATAAGGACTGAGAGTCATTCCTTGCATTATTTATAAAACATTTATATTAGTGGTCCAGACACACATATAAGCAGCTATAATTTAAAAGCAAAAACATTATATTTCATTTTTTTTGCCCTTTCTGTTTTCATTACTTTTTGTGGGCCTGGGAAGGGAAATATCCCAGATGCTTTAAATTTATAGCCCTCTTGCTGCCATCACTGTTGGAAAGGTATACATCATACATCATTTCTGTCCCTGTCTTTCTGTCTTTGCTCATGTCTTTATCTCTCTTTCTGTTTCTCTGCCACCCCCTTACCCCATTCCACACCTGCCCTGCCTCTTTCCTAGTTCCTATATTCATAGAAAAAGTCAGATTTTAACTAAGCTCCTCTGAGAGGGCTGTTATATTAATATTAATGCTGATTATATTACTTAATAATTTTGAGACAATATTTTCATTTTTATTGCTGCAGTTGAATTTCTGTGAAATGTAAACTATTTTAAAGGGAGAAGCTTTTGGACTTAGCACTATCCAAATCATATGCCTATAAATTAATTGAAAATATGTCTCTGACATATTGGAATGAAACACAAAAGCATATTGGTTTTTTCCACATAAATCTATGAGAGATAGGGGGACAGCAACTGAATCTGTGAATTTTTCATGTGTAGCTTGCTTTTCCTTTAAAAATATAATAAATTCAGCACATAATTCTTTAAGCTGCTATATCAGATTCCAAACTGTATTATTATAAAGCAGTGCATACCAACATATTGTCAAAATAGGTACTTGAATTATACATAAAGAGTGATACCATAAACAAATTGAGGGAGCATGAATAATTTGTCTGTCAGATTTATGGATAAGAAAAGAATTTTGGACCCAACAAGACATAGAAAGCATTACAAGATGTAACATAGACAATTTTGATTATATAAAATTCAAATGTTTTTGCACACTCAATGCAACCAAAATAATAAGGAAAGCAGAAACATAAAGAAAACATTCCTCTAGAGATCCCATTTTTCAAATACATAGAAAACTGATTGAAATTTATAAAATTACAAGTCATACCTCAACAGATAAATGGTCAAAGGATATAAACAGGAAGCTTTCCAATAAGGAAATAAAAGATGTCTATAGTCACATGAAAAAATGCTTTAAATCATTATTGATTAGAGGAATGCAAATTAAAACAACTCAAAAATATCACTTCACACTTCTCAGATTAGCTAAGATGACAAAAAAGGGAAAATAATAAAGATTGAAAGGGATGTAGGAAAACTAAGACACCAATGCACTGTTAGTGGAGCTGTGAATTGATGCAACCTTTCTGGAGAGCAATTTTGAACTATACCTACAGGGCTATAAAACTGTGTTTATTGTTTGATCCAACAATACCACTGCTAGATCCATATTCCAAAGATATCCAAGAAATATAGAGTGGGAAAGGACCTATGGATACAAAAATATTTGTAACACCTCTTTTGTGGTGGCAAAAATTGTAAATCAAAGGGATGCTCATCAATTGGGAAATGACTAAACAAGTTGTGGTATGTGATCATAATAATATTATTATGCTATAAGAAACAAGAAGCAGATGGATTTTGGAAAAATTTGGATTTATATGAACTAAAGCATAATAAAGAGAATGCTGTACACAGTAATGGCAATATTGTTCAATGCTTAGCTCTTCTTAGCAATGCAATGATCCAAGACAATTTAAAAAGACCAGTGATGAAGCATATTATCTGATTCAAGAGAAAGAACAGATATTGTTTGAATACAGACTGAAGCATGCTATTTTCATCTGCATTTTAAAAATTTTAATCAAATCTTCTTGAACAAAATGACTAATATGAAAATGTCTTAAATAACCCCACATGTAAAAGCTACAAATGATTGCTTATTATCTCTACTTATTCTCAGTGGGGAGGGGAGAGAAGGATAGAATTTGGAACTCAAAATTTTATTTTTTTATAATAATAGCTTTTTTACTTTTCAAAATACATGTAAAGATCATTTTCAACATTCTCTTGCAAAACCCCGTGTTCCAAATTTTTCTCCCTTTTCCCCCGCCATAACCCTCCTCTAGACAACATGTAATCCAGTATAGGTTAAACATGTACAATTCTTTAATTGATCAGTGGCATAGGATAGAATTACAGGACAAAGTAGGCAATAACTATAGTAATTTAGTGTTTGATAAACTCAAAGACCCCAGCTTCTGGGATAAGCATTCATTATTTGACAAAAACTGCTGGGAAAATTGGAAATTAGTGTGGAAGAAATTAGGGCTTGACCCACACCTAACACCACATACCAAGATAAAATCTAAATGGGTTCATGATCTGGATATAAAGAGTGATATTATACCAAATTAGAGGAACATAGTATACTTCTCAGACTTGTGGAAATGGAATAAATTTTTGTCCAAAGAAGAACTGGAATTCTTAACTAAACACCAGATAGATAATTTTGACTATATTAAGTTAAAATTGTACAAACAAAACTAATGCACACAAGATAAGGAGGGAAGTAATAAATTGGGAAATCATCTTTACATTTAATGGTTCTGATAAAGGCCTCATTTCTAAAATATATAGAGAAATGTCTCATATTTATAAGAATTCAAGCCACTCTCCAATTGATAAATGGTCAAAAGATATCAACAGACAATTTTCAGATGATGAAATTAAAACTATTTCTAGTCATATGAAAAGGTGCTCCAAATCACTACTGCTCAGAAAAATGCAAATTAAGACAACTCTGAGGTACACACCTGTCAGATTGACTAAGATGACAGGAAAAGATAATGAAGAATGTTGGCAGGGATGTGGGAAAACTGGGACACTGATACATTGTTGGTGGAACTGTGAATGGATCCAACCATTCTGGAGAGCAATTTGGAACTATGCTCAAAAAGTGATCAAACTGTGCATACCCTTTGACCCAGCAGTGTTTCTATTGGGCTTATATCCCAAAGAAATCTTAAAGAAAGGAAAGGGCCCACATGTGCAAAAATGTTTGTCGCACCCTTTTTGTAGTGGCTAGAAACTGGAAGCTGAATGGATGCCCATCAATTTGAGAATAGCTGAACAAATTATGGTATATGAATATTATGGAATATTATTGTTCTATAAGAAATGCCCAGCAGGATGATTTCAGAGAGGCCTAGAGAGACTTGCATGAGCTGCTGCTGAGTGAAATGAGCAGAACCAGGAGATCATTATACACAGCAACAACAATACTATATGATGATCAATTCTGATGGACATGGCTCTCTTCAACAATGAAATGTTTCAAACCACTTCCAGTTGTTCAGTGAAGAAAGCCATATACACCCAGAGAGAGGGATAGGAAATGTGGACCACAACATAATATTTACATGCTCTCTATTGATGTTTGCTTGCATTGTGTTTCCTTTCTCTGATTTTTTTGTTCTTGTAGATACAATTTTTCTTGCACAACAATAAATGTGGAAATATGTATACATATATTCGATTTGTTAAGTATTTTAACATAATTAACATATAGTGGATATCCTGCCATCAAGGGGAGGGTTGGGGAGTAGGGGGGAAAATTTGTAACAGAAAGCTTTGTAAAGGACAATGTTGAAGAATTACCCATACATATGTTTTGCAAATAAAAAGTTTTAATTTAAAAAAATCTACAATTCTTCTAAAAATATTTCCACAGTTATCATTCTGTACAAGAAAAATCAGATCAAAAGGGAAAAAATGAGAAAGTAAGAAAACAAGCAAATAACAAAATAAGTGAAAATACTATATCGTGATTCACATTCAGTTCCCACAATCCTCTTTTCTGGATGCAGATGGCTCTCTCCATCACAAGAGTGTTGGAATTGGCCTGAATCACTTCATTGTTGAAAAGAGCCAAATCCATCACTATTCATCACCACATTTTCTTATTGTTATGTGTACAACGTTCTCTTGGCTCTACTCACTTCATTTAGCATCAGTTCATGTCAGTCTCTCCAGGCCTTTCTCAAAATATTCTGCAGATCATTTCTTACAGAACAATAATATTTCATCATATTCATATACCACATTTTATTCAGCCATTCCCCAACTGATAAGCATAAACTCAGTTTCCAGTTTCTTGCCACTACAAAAGGAACTGCAACAAATATTTTTGCACATGTGGATCTTTTTCTTTTTTTATGATCTCTTTGGGATACAGACCCAGTAGAGACATTGCTAGATCAAAGGAAATTCAGAGTTTGATAGTCCTTTGGACATAATTCCAAATAGCTCTTTAGAATGGTTGGATTAGTTCACAACTCCACCAACAATGTATTAATGTCAGTTTTCCCATATACCCTTCAAAATTTATCATTAATTTTTCCTGTCATCTTAGCCAATCTGAGAGTTGTGAAGTGATACTTCAAAGTTGTCATAATTTGCATTTTTTCATGACTAGAAATGGTTTTCATTTCTTCATCTGAAAATTGCTCATATCCTTTGACCATTTATCAATTGGGGAATGGATTGAATTCTTATTAATTTGAGTCATCTCTGTATTTTAGAAATGAGGCCTTTATTAGAACCCTTTGGATATAAACATTTCCCCCCCCATTTTTCTGCTTTCCTTCTAATATTGGCTGCATTGATTTTGTTTGTACCAAACCTTTCAAATTTAACATAATCAAAATTATCCATTTTGCATTTCATAATGTTCTCCAGGAACCCAAAATTTTAAATAAAAATGTTAATACTAAAAAAAATTAAGTAATTAAAAAAAAAAAAAAAAGAAAAAAGCATGAAGCCCAGGAATAACTTCCATGTTCCCCTTTTGTCATATCTCATATAGTGCTTTATATTCCATTCAGGTGATCAAAATTTAGGAAGGATATTGCTAAGTTAGAAAGTATTCAGAGGAAGCAACCAGGTTCACAAAAAACTTTGATTTCACATCATAAAGGGATACTTTGAAAGAATTGATAAAGTTTAACCTAAATAATTAAAAATTTAGTGGAGGAAGGGAAGGAAATCTTTATTTCCTTTATCTTTAAATATTTGAAGAGAAACCATGTATGAATAAATTTGTTCTTACAGGAATATAAGACATAGGAAGAACTTTAAGACTGTTTTTTTTAATATTAGAGTTTTTTTTTAAGAGTTCCATTTTCATAGAATGCTTTTGAGCAGAATTGGGTGATCACTTTTAGGGATGTAGAGAGAATTCTTTTTCAAGTATGGTAGATTAGTCTGATGGACATGGCTCTCTTCAACAATGAAATATTTCAAACCAATTCCAATTGTTCAGTGAAGAAAGCTATATGCACCCAGAGAGAGGGATGTGAAATGTGGACCACAAAACAACATTTTCATGCTCTCTATTGATCTTTGCTCCCATTGTGTTTCCTGCCTCTGATTTTTTCTTTTTTGTAGGTATGATTTCTCTTACAAAAAAATGATGTGTGGAAATATGTATACATATATTAGATTTCTCAAGTATTTTAACATAATTAACATGTAATGGATATCCTGCCATCTAAGGGAGGGGTGGGGAGTAGAGTGGAAAAAATTTGTAACAGAAAACTTTGTAAGGGTTAATGTTGAAGAATTACACATACATATGTTTTGCAAATAAAATGTTTTAATAAAAAAAAATAAAATAAAAAATGTAAATGAAAAACCTAGGTATTAACCAGGTATTCTAACAAATGCTTTATTCATTATAATAATGAGGTATTAAAAAGAACCAATATGGTATGGTCAGTAGACTGACTGGGAATTAGGAGGATGTTGATTTGGATTCCTCCTCTGATTTTTATTGCCTGTGCAATCAGAAAAAAATAGATTAACCACCTTTAAAATGAGAATAGTAATGTGTGTAGTACCTATCTCACATAGTTGCTATGAAGCTCAAATGAGTCAAATATGGCGGAGCCAAGATGGCGAACTGCAGACAGCATTCTCTGTGAGCTCCAGAGACCTTCCCTCAGACCCAGACAAACTGAGCCTCCGAACTGTTTTCGGAGTGAGGGCTCCACCAAACACTTAGACTACAACGCACTTCTATCAACAATCTACTTTGAAAAAAATTCGGAGGTTAGCCTCAGGGGAAATCGGCCACTGGTCTCGATCAGACTCAAGCCTGGGCGGAAGTCAGGGCTGCGATAGAGGGGCGGATTTTAGGCACCCAGGAAGAACCTGGGAGACGCCTGGGCCATTTTGCTCTGCTTGCGGGCAGGTGCTTTGGCAGATCTGCCTTTGGTAAAGGGTGGATTGAGAGCAGCTGAAAATGAGGTCCTAGTGTGGATCTAGCCCCACCAGCCTCAGACCGGCAGTCAACTCGGCAAACTGCCCCAGGGCAAATTGAAACTGCGGCAATATTCCCTGCTGGTGACTAATACCTCAACTCAAAATTATGAGTAAGAAGCAGAAGAGAGCTCTCACCATAGACAGCTTTTACAGAGAAAAAATAGAGCAGTCCCCAGATCCTGAGATTCTGAAAACAATCCCAGATGAAGCCACAAAGGCACACTTAAGCTGGTCTCCCTTCCAGAAGGCTTACCTGGAAGATTGCATAAAGAATCTCAAAAGAGAGCTAGAAGAAGAATGGGGAAATAAATTGAGATCAGGGCAACAGAGATATCAAAAACTGGAAAACAGGACTGGTGAATTGGAAAAAGAAAACAATTCACTGAAAAACAAAATTGGTGAATTGGAAAAAATCACCAATTCACTGGAAAATAAAAATGGTGAATTGGAAAAAATCACCAATTCACTGGAAAATAAAAATGGCAAATTAGAAAAAGACAACAATTCACTGAAAAACAAAATGGGTGAATTGGAAAAAGACAACAATTCATTGAAAAATAAAATGGGCAAAATGGAAAAAGAATGCATTGAATCAAGAAATTCAATTGGCCAGCTACAAAAGGAGCTAAAAAAGATAACTGAAGGAAATAATACCTTAAAAATTAAAATTGAACAAATAGAAGTAAATGACTCAATAAGACTTCAAGAATCAGTCAAACAAAAACAAAAAAAAAATGAAAAAATAGAAGAAAATACGAAATATCTCCTAGGAAAAACAACTGACTTGGAAAACAGATCCAGGAGAGACAATATAAAGATTATCAGACTCCCTGATAGCCACGATGAAAAAAAAGAACCTTGATGCTATTTTCCAGGAAATTGTGAAAGAGAATTGCCCTGATGTTTTAGAATCAGAAGGCAAAATTGGTATTGAAAGAATTCACCGATCACCTCCTGAAAGAGACCCCAAAATTGAAACCCCAAGGAATATCGTGGCCAAATTTCAGGACTATCGCACCAAGGAAAAGATATTGCAAGCAGCTAGAAAGAAACAGTTCAAATACTGAGGAACTGTAATTAGAATTACACAGGATCTGTCAAGCTTTCACATTGAAGCATCGAAGGGCCTGGAATCAGATATTCCGAAAGGCAAAAGAACCTGGATTACAGCCAAGAATAAATTATCCAGCTAGAATGAGCATCATCTTTCAGGGAAGAAGATGGTCATTCAATGATACAGGAGAATTTCACCTATTTCTAATGAAATGACCAGATCTGAACAAAAAAT
>JAJPUD010017473.1:0-31194 GCA_023553655.1 Myrmecobius fasciatus
ACATCATTCTGCGGCAGCAGGGTGACATATACTGCTATTATAAGATGAAGAATTGGAAGTGGTCTCTGACAAAAGAAAACCAATCTGGTTCCAGTAGTCTTTGGCGGTGCTAGGGTCCTTTCCTTCCATGGAAGTTTTCTGTGGCTCCTTATGGCATGTCTTGGCTCACATGAACACCAGGGTTGTGTCCTGTGAATGTATGTGGGTTCTCGCTTGCCCCCCTAAGGCACTACTAGTCTTAAATATCTTTATACAGATAGAAATCAGCAGGAAATGAACTCAGTCAGACTAAACACCAGAAGAATAGGCCCATGAATGCTCAGACTGGCTATCTGCTGCTTGTCTGAAGCTTCCTATTGAGTCCTTCTCCTTTCCTTTCCCCAGAAGCCTTAGCTATAACAAAAGACCAAGGAAGATGCTAATTAATGTAGTAACTCAGACCCTGTCCCAATAGCACCCCACCCTTTAATGGTGTTTTTCTATTCATCATATAGTGAGTCATTCTCTTCCAAGTGCTGAATCCGACATCACTCTGTGCCAGCTTCTGCTGCTGACCATGCTATATAAGCCACCATTAGGGCATCCACTTGATTACAAAACTTAGGTCATCCTTGGATGGGGTAGGTGGCCCTGTGGAACTGGTTACTACTGAGTCAGTCAGGACTTCTGGGAATGGGGCCACCCACGACAGTGCCTCCGCAAGGCTTTCTGGTTAGTGCACAGAGGCAGAGGAAACCACAGATTCTGAGAGGGACATCCTGCCTTTATGAGACCCTTAGCTGTCCTCATCACTGTTCCAGAATGATATATGACTCAGCACCATTACATCAGCACCTTATTGTGCCTGAGTCTGGGGGTGTGAGGGTAATTCTGGAGGACTTTCCAATTTATGCTTGTTCTCGTTCAGCCTCGACACCATGAGTGAACATGTCCTGAGCTTCCCTTGTGCTTAAAGAACCATTCTGGGCACCCTTTCATCGGTCACAGAGAGACTTGGTTCCTTTGGTTTCCCAGAATCCACATCAAGAATTCACATAGATACAAAGCTCAAGAGCCCTTAAAATCATCTAATCCAAATACAGGTGAGGGAATTGAGGACCAGAGTAGTTATGGGATTTTCCAAGGTCATGTAGTTACCACGTGGCAGAGAAAGGATTCAAATTCAAGTGTTCTCACTCCAGATCCATTCTTTCTAAGCCCATCTGTAGATGTACAAATTATATCTGGGAATCAGTCTTTTCAAAGAGTAATACTCTTTTCCACTAGCCAACTGCAGTGTCAGTCTGATTATCAGCCTGGAATCCCAGCTGCTTTGCAATGCTCTTTTTGCATTTAAACATTCCTTTGGACTTTTTCTTATTCTCCACTATATCTAATAATTAGTGAACACGTCTTCTCCCTCCCTTCCTCCCACTAGATATTAAGGTCCTTGAGGACAGGGTCTCTGCTATACATAGCTTACATATGTGCCAATTAAAGTATCTTAGGCATATGGTAATACATAAAGGAGCTGTGAATTCATTAGTCTGACAAAGATTATAACCTATAAAGTCTCAGAGTTGTCTGATTCTTAAAAAGGCTAAGTAATATACCTGTAGTCAAATAGCTAGGGTCAGATGTGACAATAGGTATAGTCAATAGGTATTTGGCTTGTTAACTTGGATTAAATTTAACTCTTCATAATGCTCCCCATGCTATAGGGAAAAGAGCTCTTTTCTACAGAAGGAAACCAAAGTCTAAAGGAATTAAGTGATTTGCCCCCCCAGGTTCATGCAGGACATTGGCAGCAGAGCTGGGATAATCATAATCATAAAAAGATTGTGTTATATTATGGTTTCCTTACAATAATCTCATAAAGATCACAGAACAAACTTTACTGTGTCTATTTAACGGATCACAAAGTGAAGGCTCAGAGAGATCAATTGATTTGTTAGAGGCAGCTAGATGGCAAAGTAGAAGAAAAGCACTGAACCTCTAATCAAACAGGAAGATCTGAGTTCAAATTTAACATCAGATATTTAATACTTGCATGACCTCGGTTTTTTCATTTGTAAAATACGGGATACTAAATACCTACCTTCCAAGGTTATTACAAAGCTGAAATGAAAACACTGGACACAAATCATGAAGTTTCTGTTGGACTCCCAACTCAAACCCTG
The DNA here is from genome assembly GCA_023553655.1 of Myrmecobius fasciatus. Taxonomy (NCBI): domain Eukaryota; kingdom Metazoa; phylum Chordata; class Mammalia; order Dasyuromorphia; family Myrmecobiidae; genus Myrmecobius; species Myrmecobius fasciatus. Next base: position 2,160 of record JAJPUD010017473.1, read on the forward strand.
ATCTGTTTGTAAGGAAAAACCTACACCCTCATTTCTACCCAACCCTCTAATATGTACACACATATATATGCTTTTATTCACTCTGCCTCAGACTATCCAACTTCAATTCACCATATAGTATATACTGCTTTATCTTATCAACTAACTCTGCCATGTGTATAAATCTTGTCTTTCATTCTAAACAAAAAAAAAAAAAAAAGATTCAGGGACCTTAGTGGAGCCGCAAGTTCAATATGAATCAACATTATGACATGGAAGCCAAAAAAGAATAATGTGATCTTCAGCTAATCAAAAGGGTCTTAGTTTCCAAGAATAAGGAAGTAATCATATTTCTGTACTCTATCTCTTATTAGACTACATAATTGGAGCATTATGTCCAGTTCTGGGGGCCACATTTTAGAATGGGCTTTGAAAAGATGAAGAGCATCCATCCAAAGTATGCTCTGGATGGTTCAGGTGCTTAAGTTTATGCCATATGAGCATTGGTTGAAGGAACTCAACATACTTAGTCAAGAGAAATCTCACTAAAGACATACTAGCCATCTTCAGGTATCTAAATTCAGACTATTTTATAGCATAAAATAGAATTAAATAAAGGCACAGAAGTACAAAGGAAATATAGAAGAAAATTGAATTTGCATGGTCATAGAGAGGTAATGAATAGAAGTTTAAAAGAAGCAGATTCTGATTCTAGATCCAGAGATCTCTCTGATACTTCTTTCATATCTTCTCCCCGACCTCAAGCACACAGTAAATGCTCAACAAATATTTGTTGACTTGGGCCATTCTATGGCCATGTCAAAATAGCATTTCTTTTTTTTTCTTTTTTCTTTTTTTTTAAATTTTATTTTATTTGCATAACATATGTGTGGGTAATTCTTCAACACTAACCCTTACATAGTTTTCCGTTACAAATTTTTCCCCCCAACTTCCCCACCCCTTCACTAGATGGCAGGATATCCACTACATGTTAATTATGTTAAAATATTGGCAAATCGAATATATGTATACATATTTCCAAACTTATCATTGTTGTGCAAGAAAAATCTTATCTACACAAACGATATATCAGATAAAGGAAACACAATGTAAGCAAACATCAATCAAGGAGTATGAGAATGTTATGTTGTGGTCCACATTTCGCATCCCTCTCTCTGGGTGTATATGGCTTTCTTCAGTGAACAATTGGAGGTGGTTTGAAACATATCATTGTTGAAGAGAGCCATGTCCATCAGAATTAATTGTCATATAGTACTGTTGTTGCCGTGTATAATGATCTCCTGGTTCTGCTCATTTCACTCAGCATCAGTTCATGTAAGTCTCTCCAGGCCTCTCTGAAATCATCTTGCTGGTCATTTCTTACAGAGCAATGATATTCCATAATGTTCATATACCATAATTTATTCAGCCATTCTCCAATTGAAAGGCATCTATTCAATTTTCAGTTTCTAGCCACTACAAAAAGGGCTGCCACAAACATTCTTGCACATGTGGGGCCTTTTCTTTCCTTTATGATTTCTTTGGGATATAAGCCCAATAGAAATGCTGCTGGGTCAAAGGGTATGCACAGTTTGATAACTTTTTGAGCATAGCTCCAAACTGCTCTCCAGAATGGCTGTATCCGTTCACAGCTCCACCAACAATGCATCAGTGTCCCAGCCCTCCCACAACCCCTCCAACATTGATCATTAACTTTTCCTGTCATTTTAGCCAATCTGACAGGTGTGAAGTGGTACCTCAGGGTTGTCTTGATTTGCATTTCTCTGATCAACAGTGATTTGGAGCACCTTTTCATATGACTATAAATAGTTTTAATTTCATCCTCTGAAAATTGTCTGTTCATATCCTTTGACCATTTATTGATTGGAGAATGGCTTGAATTTTTATAAATATGAGACAATTCTCTATATATTTTTGAGATGAGACCTTTATCAGAACCCTTGAATGTAAAGATGATTTCCCAATTTATTACTTCCCTCCTAATCTTGTCTGCATTGATTTTGTTTGTACAAAAACTTTTTAACTTAATATAGTCAAAGTTATCTATCTGGTTTTCAATTAAGAGTTCCAGTTCTTCTTTGGACATAAATTTATTCCATCTCCAAAGGTCTGAGAGGTGAACTATATTACATTCCTCTAATTTACTTATAGTATCACTCTTTATATCCAGATCATGAACCCATTTAGATCTTATGTTGGTATGTGGTGTTAGATGTGGGTCAAGCCCTAATTTCTTCCACACTAGTTTCCAGTTTTCCCAGCAGTTTTTGTCAAATAGTGAATACTTATCCCAAAAGCTGGGGTCTTTAGGTTTATCAAAAACCAAATTGCTATAGTTATTGCCTAGTTTGTCTTGTGATTCTATCCTATTCCACTGATCGACTGCTCTATTTCTTAGCCAGTACCAAATGGTTTTGATGACCACTGCTTTATAATATAGTTTTAGATCTGGTACAGCAAGTCCACCATCGTCAGCCTTTTTTTTCATTAATCCCCTTGAAATTCTTGACCTTTTGTTTTTCCAAATGAACTTTGCTACTATTTTTTCTAGGTCTGTAAGATAATTTCTTGGGAGTTTGATTGGTATGGCACTAAATAAGTAAATTAGTTTGGGTAGTATTGTCATTTTTATTATATTCACTCGTCCTACCCATGAGCATTTTAAGTTTTTCCAATTGACTAGGTCTGATTTGATTTGTGTGGAAAGTGTTTTGTAATTTAGTTCATATAGTTCCTGACTATCCCTTGGCAGAAAAATTCCCAAATATTTTATACTATCAACAGTTACAAAATAGCATTTCTACAGGACTGGTACATATGCTCTGTTCCAAGATCTCAAAAACTTTTCTTCCTAATTCCTAATTCCTATATAGCAACAGTTCTCAACTTTTGTGATCTCAAGACCCCTTTAAAGTCTTAAAATTATGGAGGACCCTAAAGAGCTTTTGCTTATGTGGGCCACGTCTATTTATATTTCCCATTCAGACATTGAAACACCTTAATATTATTATGAAAATGTTTTGATCTCACAGTCCCTATGGGAAAAGTCTTAAGGACCCCAAGGATCCTCAGACTGCCATTTTGGAACTGCTGCTATACAGAAAGTTTTCCCAGTCAGAAATGATCCTCTGTTGCCAGAATATTATCTGTTTTCTTTCTTTGTACCTTCTCTGTGCATTTATTCGATCCTATTTTATATAATAGGTTTTTTATATGATCATAACCTCTCCTCCACAATTGCTTAAAACAGACTATAAACTTCAAGAAGGAAGGAATTCTATCTTATTCCTCTCTTCCCCAAAACCTAACACAATGCTATAAAAATATGAGACAATTAGTTATGGTTTTTGTTAATTTAATTGAAAAGAAATTAACTGAAATCTAGTTTTGCCTCTGACAGTAAATAGCTATTTAGCTCTGGTGGTAGGAAGGACAATGTAAAAGAACATTGCATCTGAAGTCAGAAGATCACGACAGCAACATAGCACTGGGAGATGGACCAAGCTTAGAGGTTAGGAAATTCAACCTTCCCTTTTAATAGATGAGAAACGAAGGTTCAGGGAATGGAGGTGACTTTCCCAAATTTATACAAGTTACAAGGAGCAGAGCCAAGATTCTTTCTACCATATAATACAGTGAGTTCACATCTTGCCTTTGTCATTTGCCATCTAGATGGCATTGGACAAATCCCTTGATTTCTTTAGGTTATGGTCTCTCCCTCTCTTAAAAAAGGGGGGTCAGATTAAATCTCAACGATCCTTTCCAGTTCCTACATTCTTTGATCCCATTCCAGAATTCACATCACAGGGATATTTTTCGATGAGTCAGCAATCCAAAGGTTTCCCAGGCTGTCTAGGTGTTTGTTCATTGCTCACGGATGGGGATCATTTTCTTGACCACATTTTGTGCCTTTTTTATGGTAGCCCTGAGTACTCTGTTTGTTTTGATTTCTCAGCTCCCATAGTTGGATGATGATTTATGTGGCTTTCAGAATAGAAGGGCTGAAAGGCCTAATTGTGTGTGTGGCTTCTTGGGTTGTTTGAGCTTATGAATATTTTAATAGGATTTTGATTCCTTCAAAACAAATATCTAAGAAAAATTTGCACCAGGAGCAAATTGCATGATTCCCTGCCCTCCCTACAAAACACAACTAAAATGGGGGAAAAAGACAAAAAAACAATAAAATTATTACAATTTTGAAAGCTCCCCCCCAAGAATCTGCACTATTCTTACTCTTTACACATTCTCTCTAATATATTATTAGTATTAGACTTAATATATCTTTCTAACAACAAGATAATCTTATCCTAAGGCTAGCATGTTTGTTCATCATTAACTCATTTTACAGAATTCACAGTCTGTTCACTGGAGAAAATGAAGAACTGATTCATTTTTCTAGGACTTCAAGCCTTGAATCTGGGTAGCCATCATAGTAGATTACTTCACATGATAGACAGCAGCACCTATGGATTGAGTGTGACATTGCAGCTCAGCTCTATAACATAGTGTAAATAAATATCCATTCAAATGAAGAGATAGGTCAAGTTGTATATGGATGCCAAGATGAAATTATGGGTGGAACTGGTTCCCATAATGACAGTAACTTAAATTTATATGGTACTTTACAATTACAAAACTCTGCATATACATTATCTCATTGGATCCTCATTACAACTTTATGAGGTAAGCAGTTCAAACACCATAATCCCCATTTTACAGTTGAAGCAACTAGGGCTCAAAGTGGGAAAGTCATTTTCCTCAAATAAGTGATCCGACAGATTCATTGGAGTTCAGAGGAAGTATGCTGCCCATATAGAGCAGTAATGTGTTGGTTAGTAAAATCTTATCAGTAGCCCATCATCACACTGATGCCCCGTGGCTTGCTCATGCAGGGCTTTCTCTCCAGGAATTCTACCAACTTCCTGGCTACATATGGAACTGCTCCTCGGAACTCAAGTCCTACTGGCTACCTTGCCCTATTTTGTATTTTGCTGAACTCTGGATTGACCCCTGCATGGATGTTGGTTTGTTTTTTCTGATCAAGAGTTACACTACTCCTTCTTTTCCCAAGATGGTTCTTTCCTCAGGAACTTATGATTACCCTGAATCAGCAGCTTCATCCTCACTCCACCTCACCACATCCCAGAGGCCAAGGATTCTATTCAATGTCCCACAGCTAATAAATGACTCAAGATGAGAACTCAGATCTCTTAAGTCCACAAGTTCCACTAAATGTTTAGAGACCCTAAGAAGATAAATGTGATCATGAATGCAAAAGAAGTTTTTATGATATAGCATAATTTATGAATAAATAGTATTATTATTTTACTGACAATGCCACATAAATATTTCATATATATAATATATATACACACATATAGATGTATATCTGAAATAGTATTATTTTATTAAGACACTGCCATATATAATATATATTAGATATTATTATATATTATAATATAAATATATGATACATTTACATGTATACCCATATACCCATACAAATATCCATAGCTATTTGTATCAATTTATTGCTTTTTATTGTATTAATTTACCATTTAGATGCATTCTTATATTTGAAGAGTTTAATGCTCCACAAAAGGTTATAGATTTCCCTCTCTCCATCCCATTCAAGCTAGGAGAGACATTTTTTGAGCTCTTCTCTATAGGAAGAATCTAACCTCTCATAAGATCTTTCCTATCGGTTCAGTATTCTCATGTCATATATATATATATGATGTCAATCATCTGAATGAAAACTGACAAGTTCAGCCTATTCCAAATACAGGAATACCCCACATAATGTTCTTAATCGACTCTGGGGGAACACAGTAGGTGAAAGAACATTATAAGGGCAGTTAGCTCCATAGAACAATGTTATAAGTGGATCACTGGCTGAATTGTGTTATAGTAGGCTTTTGTGATTTTTATAGGTTGGTTATAATATATAAATTATATTATTATAAAATGACATTGGCTAGGGCCATTTATTCAGAATACACTTATTTCCAGATGGTAACTTGAGGATACAAAATCTGACTTAAATTCCTTGTCTGTATGAAGTGTAGTACCGAAAATAAAATATGTATACATGTACCTCATATTAACATAATGACACGCATATGAATAAATACCGTCTGGCCTTGAATACCATAATAGTAAAATGTAATATTTTCCCCAGAGCCACTCAGATAATGTTATGATGCCAGAGCCAAAAGATGACAGCATAATTGAACTAATGCCCAAAGGCAATTACTGATTACAATGGATTATTTCTACAAAGAAAGTTGACCAATAGATTAGTTGTCACATAGCAGGCAGATTTGTCCAATTCTGCCATGATTATTAAAGAGACTGAACTATCCAATATTATAAGTAGATGCAAAATATTAAGCCTTAAGCATTTTTTCCAGATTTAAGTCTAAAAATCTATGGATGATGGTACTTTGATTTAACAACTGAGTTTTCTGGGAGCTATTTTTATAGGCTAGTTATAGGACTGAGGTTCAAATTCCACCTCCAAAGATGAAGATTAATTTTCCCTGAGTTCATATCTAGCCTTAAACACTTCCTAGTTGGGTGAATGGTTTAACCTTGTTTGCCTCAGTTTCCTCATCTGTAAAATGAACTGGAGAAGAAAATGGTAAACCATTCTAGTATCTTTGCCAAGAAAACTCCAAATGGAGTCACAAAGAATCAGGCATGATTGAAAAAACCAAACGATAGCAACACTTACATGATCTTAAGCAAATCACTTAACCTCCCTCAATTTCCAGATCTGTACAATGAGGAGCTTGGGGGAAAATGACCTCCCAGTTCCCTTCCAGTTCTGGCTCTATGATCCCTTGTCTATGAGCTTATGGTATATTTTTCTTTATTATATTTACTCTCCATGTTCAGGCAGAATAAAAATCACAAGATTTAGAATCTGAGTAAATTAAAAAAACCAAGAATAGATATAACTTTTTCTATTCCATCTTTTAACAAAGTGATCATTAACAATGCAGAGAGCTGTTGTACATACACAGTAAAGCAATAACAAATAATATGGAACTGAACACCTGAAAGTCGTTGGAATGTTTTGTTTTATTTGGGAAATTACCAATTTTAGAACTGCCTTTATGGAAACTTTGTCTAAAATCCAGATTGTATACCATTATACAATCTATATTTATTAACTAATAGCCAAGCTGAATCAAAGTACCACATGATTCTACTGGCTTGCAATTTAAAAATTGCCTCCAAACCCATTGATGCACCAGAGTGAAGAGACAGACTCATCCACAAGACAAGATATGGTTTTAACAAATAAAGTCTGGCTTTCCCTACTGGACTGACACAAAGTATTTCTCTACCACTGCCACAACTTCAACCAGCCACCATCCTCCATAGACCCCTCTCCTCCCCCCCCAAAAAAAAGAAGAAAAGAAAAGAAAAAAACAGGGTATAAATATGTCAAGAAAAGAAAGAAAACATGTATACAACATTCAGAAATTGGCTGCCAATGGAAAGAGACAAGAGAAATGAAGACAATCCCACACATACTTTGCTTGCTACCATGGACCACTGAATTCACTGGTTACCATGGCGGGCGCTGGCTGGAAGGTGGACTCTAGAGGGCAAGCTTTGTTTCTGATCTGCCCAAACAGAGAGTCCTGATTCAGTCTGTTGGTTTGTGTACTTTGGGGTAAGCCATCCTCACATTGAAAGAGCCAAGGGGAGATCATTTTAGCTTGACTTTATCTCATACCTTTGGGTTTCTCTTAGCATCCTGCCCTCCCCCACTCCTTCTCTCCCTCAAGCTTTTCCTTCCCACTCTTAACTCATAAACCTCTTTCCCTCCATTTGGGACTCTAGAAAGAGGAAATCAACTGGGATTCTCTTCTCACACTGAAAAAAACTAAAGAGGAATGGGACAAGTGCTGAGAACAAATGGGTGGGTGTCAAAAACAAAGTTCAGGGTCTAACTTTTCTCTTTTTTCCAATTTCACTCCTCCCTCTCCTCCAAAACATATTTTGAATTTAATGAAATATCCAAGTCACAGAATACTTCTGAAGTCCTTTAATTTAAAATTCTAAAAATATGATAATAGTAAATTATACAAGGACAGGGTTAATTACTAATAGAAGTATATTGTAGAAGTAGGAAGAACACTGAACTGGAAGTCAAAATTGAGATCTGGATTCTAGTCCTGGATCTGAACTCATTAAAATATTCTGAGACTTTGCTTTCTAATTTGTCCAAAGACAATAGTTATAAAGAGGATCAAATGAGTTAATGAGAAAACACTTTTCAAAGTACAAAGTACTATTAAAATGAATGAATGAAATTAATAAATGAATTAATTATTAAATAATGAATGAATTCAGTTCTTGCTATGTACCGAACCTTGGGGATACAAATAAAAAATTAAATACAGTTCCTGCCCTCAATGAACTTATATCCTACTAGTAGAGAGTGAACTTGTGGCCACAGAGAGTTATTATGGTGTGGAAAGGTAAAAGGAAGGGACATAGAGCCATAAAGAAATAGATTGACAAGCCCTTTCTAGTAGCTAAGCTCTTTTGCTAATGGGAAAGGCAGAAAGCTATTAGAAAAGAAATTTACTGAGAAGGTTGAACAAGAACAATAGTTATAATAACACTCTCTCCATACTACTATACAGTCTCCCCTTGGAGAGGATGAGCTAAGATTTAAAGTACAATAGGAGTGAGGGGCTTGAGTAGAGAACACTGGTGGTCCAAAGATATCTTCCAACTTATACAAACATGATATCAGCAGCAGCAGCTGGAAGACCATCAGATTCATCCTCCTCACTTTTACAAATGAGGAAACTGACACCCAGGGAAGATGAATTAATTTCTCCAATACACATGGGCACCAAGCATCAAAGGTAGGATTTGAAGCCAGGTTCTTTGCTTTTAGAGTCCCTATTCTTTCCATTTTACCATGCTACTCCCCTCCAAAGCAGAGTTGGATATAAGCTTAAAGATCATTAAAGTCAACTTTTTTATTTCATAGATGAGCAAACTGAGATCAGGAAAAGCAAAGTGATTTTCCTGGGTTACACAGCTAGTAAGGTTTAAATTCTGAAACAGGATTTAAACTCAGGTCTTCCTGATTCCAAGTCCCGAACTCTATATACCATGCCACTTAGCTTATTCTCAGCTCTCACAGTCCTTTTCTCCCTTTGTATAGTCCTCATGAAGTTTCCCCTTAGCTCATTGCTGGCCTCTGTGAATTAGTATCTCTCTAGAGTCCATTTCTTATCACCATAAGAGACCAGATCCCTGAAGTAGTCACCATCCTCAGGGGACTATCTTTCTGTGACTGTTTGCAAGTGCATCCTGTCTTATGGGTCACTCTTGCTCTGATGAGTTCTCTTACTAGCTCCAGCTGCCAATGGGACCTCTGATGACTATAATGGGTCCACTGGTTTCCTGGATACCTGGAGTGGGCACCTTGGAACACTCATTCATGTAAGATCAAGGAAAGTTAATACAAAAGAAACAGATGACATGCACTCATAAAAACAGATGGGGGTACACATGGTATTTCTATTGCCATGATGGGGTGGGAGACAAGATAGTGGACAGTACCCTCCTCCAACCCCATCTAACAACACCCTCTTAGTGATTCTGCCTCACTACCAGAAAGGTGGAAAGGGAGACCAACAGAAGAGTGGGTGACTCCTTTGTGGATCCTTTTGTATGGATGCTCAATTTCAGTTCAGCAGCCCATGAGCCATTACTCTTGCTATCTCTTCAATCAACCAGAAAACTCTTTATCCTCACATAGTCCACAGTCCTTCATGGTGAGAATGAAATAGGCTGAATAGATCCTGAAAATCTGGGGTTTCAGTTGCCTAGCCATATTTTAAAGATGTGAATAAACAGGGATAAAATCATTGCATTAAAAATAATACACACAATGCTGGAGTTTTGCTTTTGTTGGTGGTGGCTTGTGGGAGAGAGGGGAATCTTTTTGTTTGTTTGTTTGTTTCTCTCCAAACATTCCTTATAATGATGATGTGTGATTAAGCAAAAATATTGTGATACATTGGTTATGTCTGACAACATACGCTTTATTCCATACCCATAGTTCTGTCAGTCAATCAACAAACATTTATTAAGCATTCACTATGCCCCAGACACCATGCTAAGGCTAAGATAATAAACAGTCCTTGTCTTCATGCAGGGTACTTTGTAGTGACTTCTGATGTCTTTTAATATTATTTTTCTTTACATTATTGAGGTCATTATATAAATTGTTTTCCTGGTTCTTAGTATACCATGTATCAGTTCATATAAGTCTTCTCAACTTTCACTAAATTTTTCATACACATTGTTTCTTATGGTATCATAATGTTACATTATATTCATCCGCCACAATTTGTTCAGTAATTCCCCATTCAAGAAGCACACATTTGTCATTCTTTGCCATCACAATACATGCTGTTATAAATATCCGTATGTGTATAAATATGACTTTCCCTATATCTACATACTACATATATATATATATATGTGCGTATATATATATGTATACATATATATACACGTACACACAATATGACTTTCCCTATATCTGTATATACACATTTACACACACACATACACACAAGGATATTTCTAAAAGCATGTTTTGTGGTGGCAGAGAACTATAAATGTGTGATTCTTCAAGTGCATATATATATATATATATATGTGTACAATATGATTTTCCCTTTGACTTTGACATTCTTGGGGCATATATCCATAGTAGTATCCCTGAATCAAAGATCAAATTTAGGGACTTTTATGGCATAGTTCCAAATTGTTGTCCAGAAGAGTTTTGCCTTGTCCTCTGAAGCAATGTTCCTGAATGTCCATTTTGCCATATCCTATTAGTTTCTTTGGCAACTCATCAGACTGGAAGGAACCCAGTCTGTCTGCAAATATTTATTGAACATCAGTTGTGTATAGAGTGCCATGGAAGGTGCTAAAGAGAAATGCAAAGAAATATGAGACACAGTCCCTAACCTAATAGAACTTGGAGTCTAGTTCCAGAGACAAGGCATAGACATATGCCAAGTTAAACAACAATTCAAAAGTTGATAACAATAGATGAGATGCCACTAGACAGTACAGAATTAATTGCTTGCAATGTTAATGAATGATACAGACAATAAGTATTCTAAATTTGAAGGAAATTACTTGGGATTGAAATAGGCTAAGAAGACGTAAAGAAGATGGAAGGCCTTGAACTGGACCTTGAAGATTGGGTAGAATTCAAAGAGAAAAGGAGAAAGGAAATTGGCATTCTAAGCCATGGTGGTGGGAAAGCTGAGGATTTTTGAGGATACAATGACTAGCCTAGTGTGGTTGGAGCAGATGATTTGTGAAGGAGGATGGTAAGATGTAAATGCTTCAGTGACACAAATACAGGGAAAGTGATGTATGGGAAATGTATTATCCATGGGCAAGTCAACAATGAATGGTAATAACTAGAGAAAACATTAGGGAGAGGCTGGAAGTATTTTCACCATGGGGCCCAAACTAGATACCACTTGAATAGACAACAATGAATAATGCCTATACATTGGCCTTCAACTGAATACAATTCAATCCATGGGATAGTGTAGCATAGCAGAAAGAGCCCTGGTTTGGGGTTCCATCACTGTCGCTTATCAGCCATGTGACATTGAACAAGTCTTTTCATTTTTCTGAGTCTCCTTTGCAAAATAGGATTGTTGTAAGTATCAAATAAAATCAAAATCTGATATTTTTAATCTTGACTGTGACCACCTACCTATGTTAACCATGAGCAAGTTATGTCATTTTTCTGAGAGAGTTTCTTTACATGTGAAATACCAGAGTTAAAGGGCAGGTTAGTTAGTTAGGCAGTGCAATAGATAGAGCAGTCTATCAGACTTTCCAGCTGTGTGACCATGGGCAAGTCACTTAACCCTAATTGCCTCAAAAAAGAACCCCAAAACAAGATAAATTTGCCTTTGGATTCCAGTGTCTGACGTATGGTACTCACTTAATAAATATTTATTGATTGTTTATGATCTTCTGACCCTATACAAGATTACATTTGTGAAAGAGCTTTGAAAATCATAAAATACTAAACAGATATTTGATCTTATCAATAATAATAATAATAGCTTATCTTTATGTAGTACTTTCAGGTTTATAAAGGACTCATTTGACTCTCACAACCATTCTGGGAGATGTCCTATTATTATTCCTATTTTCCAGATGAGGAAATTAAGCTATATAGAAATTGTGACTTGCCTAAGATTACACAACTAATAAGTATCTGAAATAGAACTCAAACTTATCACTAGTACATATCCAGAAAAGAGGAAGACAAACTGGATGCTATAAGAATTTAACTTTCTCGTAGAAGAGGGAAAATTTGTCATTGTGAAACAGAGACTAAGGAGTATGAAATCAAGGGTGTAATTTAATATAATTAAGTGGTAAGATGGATAGTCAGAAGAGATATGTCAAATACAAGACCCAAAGGTCTCATGCCACTCACAACTCCTGAATTCAGCTCATATCAGATTATAACATAATGGAAAATATTTAACAAAATAAATTTAAAATGCAGTAAAATCTAGATAATACATTTTAAAATTAAGTTAATATGAGTCTCTGAGGGATCCTTGGGTACTTTTTATTGCCCCCCTGCTTCTATATGAAGTTGACATGATTGGTTCAGAGAATAGTTGAATTGGGATAAAGGCAGGATCAGTGCTGAATGGAGAATTCATAACACGTTTCATGTAGGAGGTGGGACTTGGGATGGACTGTGAAGAGCTGACTGGACTTAGCCTTGGAGTGACCCAGTTTTATGTTTGAATTTTTATCATTTAGGAAGTGGTAGTACCTACAATTGGTCAGAAGTGTGTTAAAACTCCTGACAAAGACTGGCAAGAAGAGAAAGAAAACCAGATGCTGAAATATTCTCAAATATAAGTGCTCCTTTCCTGGAAAGCCTCAACTCTCTGTTTTGGTAGACACATTAGAACACACGAAGCTGTGTATTAACAAGGTCTGATTTAAAAAAAAAAGTCACCTAGATTAATGCCCTGTCAAAGTGCTGAAAGAAGGTCAGGTAAGAATAACAATGGCTGCTTCCTAAAAGCCTTTAGCTGATGGGGGAGAGAAACAACACCAGCTTTGCCTCATTTTCCACAAGCATCTCCTTTCTTAAAATGTCAATATCATAAGATATGTACTCTTCAAGTTATGTTCAAAAATCTTGATCTTAGAGGTTAGACTCAGGGGTTCAATTGTAGAAAATATCTTCCTTATTTAAGAATTTCTATTATTTGCATTCCTCCTTTCTATGGTAATCTTAGAAAATCAGTAGTTCAAAGAAATGTTGAAGTTCATGTCCTTGGAAAATAGTAGAAAATCTCTTTCATTGAAATATGATTCTGTGGCTATTGGGTGGAGGACATTGTAGCTATCTCGCACAAATGAGGGCTGTTTGGTGTCCCTTATCACACTGTTAAATTCTGAAATAGTTATTTATTGTCAATAATAATGTAATTGTTATTTATTATTATTATTATTATTCATGTACTTCATTCAACAAACAAATATATTAAATATTAAATATCTGCTCTGGGCCAGGTAGTAGCCTGAATTCTAGGTATCCAAAGATGTAGACAAATGGGAGAGAGAGACAGAGACACACAGACAACAGACAGGCAGAGACAGGGAAAGAAGAAGGAGGAGGAGGAGGAGGAAGAGGAGGAGGAGGGAGAGGAAGAGGAAGAAGAAGAATGATAGGATAGATAGATAGATAGATAGATAGATAGATAGATAGATAGATAGACAGACAGATAGATAGATAGATGGATGAACTGATAAGTGGATGGATGAACTGATAAGTGGATGGATGGATGAATGGATGGATGGATGAACAAACAAATAGTTTTTTCTTTTCCTGTAAGAGTCTATGTTCTAGTGGGGAAGGGGAAGGCCAAGAAATAGGACTTATTTAGACTTCAGCAAAGTTGAAGATTGTAAGAGGCAAGCAGATAATGAAATATAAGGGTCCTTCCTGGTATAAATGAAGCATTCCATACCTTGAAGGGCATTCTGAGGCTTTGGGTAACTTGTGTATATGAAAATGCCAACAGAAAGAAAGACTTGCTCCAAAACACAAACTAACTACTTTTGTCCTCAAACATTCATTTTGCATAAGACATAAAAGGAATCTGAAAAATGTAACTGAATGGTCACCATAAGTTATGGTGGGGTCCTTCTGCTCTAGTGAGAAGAACACTCATTAGCTGCATAACTCCCTTGGTCTCAGTTTCTTCAGCTGTAAAAGAAATAGATTCAATTCAATCCAATTACATTCAATAATTATTTACACTTGTGTTGGCACATGCTATGTTATGGTACCATGCTGGGCTTTGAGTATATAAACATGCATATGCACACATATATACACACATAAAGTTTCTGTTCTCAAATCACTTATGTTCTGCTAGAGGTATACAAAATGTGTAAATGTGTAAAAATTCATGATATATATAAAATAAGCATAATGTAATTTTCTGCATGGGATGGCAGGACTGGGTGGTGGTAGGGATCATTAATATTTGGTAGAATAGGGTGAGGTCTTGTATAGAAAAAAAAGGGATCTAGGAGTTCCAAGAAATGGAAATAAAGACAAAAAGTGTTTCAAATGTGGGGGACAGTCTATGAAAGTACATTGAAAAGGAAAAGGAAATGATGTGGAAAGGGAACTACAAGTTGGTCAGTTTAGCTAAAATGGAGAATTCATGAAAGGAACATTTAGACCAGACAGGCAGGAGCCAGATTTTTTAAATCTTCATTGTTTATTTTTAACATTCTTTTCTTTTTAAATTTTGAGTCCCAAATTGTTTCCCTCTTTTCCATCCCCTCCTCTCCAGACTGAGAAGGCAAACTATCAGTTATATCAATGATACAGATAGAATCATGCAAAGCTTATTTCCATATTAACCATATTTTTAAAAGCAAGAAAAATAAAGAAAGTGAGAAAATTATACTTCAATTAGCACTCAGTTCATCAGTTCTCTTTCTGGAGGTGCACAGTATTTTCCCATCTTAAGTCCTTTGGAATTATCTTGAATCACTCTATTGATTAGAAGAACTAAGTCTTTCCTAGTTGTTTATCATTATAGCATTGCTGTTTCAGTACATAATGATCTCCTCATTCTTACCTCACTTTGTGCCAATTAATATGGGTCTTTTTTAAGTATTTTTGAAGCTACTCCTCTCATCATTTCTTATAGCACAATAGTAATCCAACAGAGTCATATGACATAACTTGTTTAACCATTCCCCAATATGGACATCCCTTCAATTTCCAAATCTGCTACCACAAAAAGAGTTGCTATAAATATTTTTGTACATATAGGACTTTTTCCTTTTTCTTTGATCTTTTTGAGCCACAGACCTAGTAGTGGTATTTGCTGGGTCAAAGGGTATGCACAATTTTATAACCCTTTGGATATAGTTTCATATTGTTCTCCAGAATGGTTGGACTACCAAAAGTAGTTTTTAATCTCCTCCCCATCAACATTTGTGATTTCTAATAGGTATGAGGTAATACTTTAGAGTTGTTTTAATTTGTCTTTGTTTAATCAATAGTGGTGTAGGGCATTTTTTTCTATGATATAGAGATTTTGATTTCTTCTAAAAACTGGCTTTATATCCTTTGACCATTTAAAAATTAAGAATAGCTTTTATTTTTTTTTATTTTTATAAATTTTGTTCAGTTCTATATTCAGTATATTTGGGAAATGAAAACTTTGTCAGAGACAGTTGCTGTTAAAACTTTTGATATTCCTTCATTGTCTGTGGTATCTGTTAACATAATGTAGTTTTGCTGTTTGTTCCTTTTAATTAGATATGTCTTTGCTTTTGCTTTGTTTGAGACTATTATTGCTTATTTTCTGCCTTTTTTTTTTACTGCAGCTAAGCCTATTAGATTCTGCTTGAGTGCTTTATTTTAGATCTGTGTAGCTTTCTGTTTCAAATGTATCTCTTGTAAACAACATTGTTGAATTCTAGTTTCTAAATGATTTTGTTATCTGCTTCCATTTTATGGGAGCACTCATTCCATTCACATTCACAGTCATGATTACTGTTTATTTCCCCCATTCCATTTTCTTATTTCTCCCCCCTTTTCTCTCCCTCCCTCCCTCCCTCTCCCTCTCTCTCTCCCTCTCTCTCTCTCTCTCTCTCTCTCTCTCTCTCTCTCTCTCTCTCTCTCTCTCTCATTCCTCCTATTTTGCTCTAAACCTCTGCCTCCCTTAATCTACCCTCCTTTTTATCCACCCCTCTACACACACACACACACACACAATACACACACACACACACACTTCTTTCTCTCATCTTTTTTTTCCTTCCTTTCCCTCTATGGTTGTTACATTTCTATAACAATTGAATGTATGTATGTGTGTATCTTCTTCCCTTTTTGAATCAATTCTGAAAACAGTAAAGTTCAAGCACTTTCTACACCCTTCATTTTCTCCTTATTGTAAAAGCTCTTCCTTGCTCACCTCTTTTATGTGAGAAAATTTTCCTCACTCTACCTCTCCCTTCCCTTTTCTCCCAATATATTCCTCTTTCTCATATCTCCCATCTTTTGGGGGCAACAAAATCAATTCATTCCCACGCTCTCTGTTCAATTTTAGTCCTTTAAATTGACCTAACAATGATAAAAGTTCTTGGGAATAGCATGTATCATCTTCCCATATAAGAATGTAAGCAGTTTATCAAGTTCCTTTTTTAAGGTCCTTTCTCTTTCATTTTTACCTTTTTATGGTTCTCTTGAGTCTTTTGTTTAAATGTCAAATTTTCTATTCAGCTCTGGTCTTTTCATCAGGAATGTTTGAAAGTTTTCTATTTCATTAAAAATCCACATTCTCCCCAAAGAAGGGCACTCAGTTTTGTTGGGTAGGTGATTGCTGACTAAAATGCTAGCTACTTTGCTCTTCATAATATCATATGCCAAGCCCTGTGCACTTTTAACATGGAAGCACATTTTGTGTGATACTATTGATCCATGATATTTGAATTGTTCCTTTTTGGGTTGTTTGGAGTATTTCTCTTTGACCTGGGAGCTCTGGAATTTGGTATAATATTCCTCAGAATTTTCATTGTGATGATCAGGAAGTTCTTTCAATTTCTAATCTATCCTCTGGATTTAAGATATCAGGACAATTTTCCTTGATAATTTCTTGAAATATTATATCTGGGCTCTTTGTTTGATCATGATTTGAGGTAGTCTAATAATTCTTAAATTATCTCTTCTCAAACTAATTTCCAAGTCAGTTGTTTTTGAATGAGATATTTCACTTTTCTTATTTTTAAAAACTGTATTTTATTGTTTCTTAATGTCTCAAGGATTAGCTTCTACATATACAATTCTCATTTTTAAGAAATTGTTTTCTTCAAAGACACTTTGTACATCTTTATCCATTTGATCAAATCTACTTTTTAAGGAGTTCTCTTCAGTGGATTTTTGTGCCTCTTTTGCCATTGATATTTTTTTCATTTTTTCATTGATATTTTTTGTACTTTTTTTAAACCAAGCTGTTAATTCTCTTTCCAAAATTTTTCTTGCACTCATTTTATTTTTTCTGCCTGTTTTCCTTCTACCACTCATATCTTTCTTTAACTCTTCCAGGAATTCTTATTGGGTTTAGGTCAATTAACCTTTCTCTTTGCAGCTTTGTTTGTAATTATTTTCACATTGTTGTCTTCTTCTGGGTTTGTCTTGATTTTCCCTGCCACTTCCCTACCATAAAAGCTACTATAGTCAAATTCTTTTATTGTTTGCTCATTTTTCCAGCCAATTTTTTAAACTTTGAACTTTATGTTAAAGTTGATCACCTGGGCTTGGAGAAGCACTGTCTCAAGCTTCAGGCTTTTTCATGCTGCTGTTTTCAGAGTTAGTTCTGGGAATCTGCAAGTTTTTTTGGTACTTTCAAAGTGATGTGATTCAGGACAAGGTGTGATTATTGCTCTCTTGGACTGTGCTCTGGTCTTCACCCAAGAAGAGCTACTAGTCTCCTGCAGCTGCATCCACTTATGCTCCCATTTGCCTTAGAACCAGGTCTCCTGTTCCTTTGTGAATGATCACCAGCACTTTCTGCATCCTAGAACTGTGACTCAGAACTGCATTTGGGCAATAGAACTGTCAGTTGGCATCAGGCATTCAACTCATGCCAATAAAAGGTCCCCTCTAATTTCTCTGTGATCATTTGTCAATAGTCTTTATTATCTCTGTACTGAGAACTTCTCAGTTCTCAGTATTATACCACTGTTATAATCACTATTCCTGAAGCCATATGTATAGCTCTGGACAGGATTCCATTCCAGTTCTTTCCCCTTATCATGAACTTCTCCAGCTAACCTTTTCAGTTTTCTAAGGCTGGAAAAATGACTCTACTCAAACTTTTGTTGATTCTACTACCTCTACATATTATTGTACAGTTGTTTAGAGGGGAATGTTAGGAGAGTTCAGGTGAGTGGCCACCCCTAATTCATCACCTTAGTTTCATCCTCCTTGGGAGTGAGATTTTAAAGGACTTTAAATGCCAAAAGTAGAAATATGCATTTTATCATAGGAAAAAAAAACAGGAAGCCACTGAGGTGCCTTAAATAAAGGAATTATGAACAGATCTATGCTTAAGGATTATTAGCTATGGGCAGCTATGTTGTGACTAGATTAGAAAAAGAAGCAGATAGATACACATCAAGTCCAATTAGAAGATTATTGCAAAAGTAGGTGTAAAGTAGTGAGGGTCTAAATTAGGATAGCTGGAGAGAAGGAAATAGATGCAAAAGATATTGAGGAATTAAAATCAACAAACCTCTGTGACTGATAGGCTATAGGGGAGGGGGAGAATGAAGTAAAGATGGTAATTCCTAGTTTCAAATCTAGATAACAGAAAGAATGATGGCATCCTCAAATTAAATAGGAAGTTTATGAGAAGGAGAGAGTTTGGGAACTAGATAATGAATTCCATTTTTATACATTAAGTTTGTGATGTCCATGACAAATGAAGATGTCCTTGTACAATTGGAAATGCAAGACAACATGCTCTCTGTGATCTCTTCCAAATCTAAAATCTTATAATTCTCTTTAAAAACCTGATCCTATGAATCAGAGTCCATTACCAAACTACCTGTGAGCATCTTTAAATAATATTGAAAGAGACAGTGCTAAAACTCCAGTGAAGTTCTAAGATCCTTTTTTTTTCAATTCTAGAAAATATAACAAAGAAAATTTATAGAAGTTTCAAATAATGGAGAATAAGATGGCTTTGAGAAACTTTGGTAATTAGGGAACATAAGGCATAGAGGTGATATATTTGAAATACATAGGCATGAACTTTCTTGAAGATGGGCAGAAAAGGATGCCCAAGATCCCTGGATATAAAATTAAAGCTTTGCTATTATTCTAGTTTCCTTAGTGCAATCCATGGTAGAATATGGCTTTGATTAATTGACTGGTTAATTTTACTCCCATAAAGAAATAGTCCTTGTATTTCTATGTGTCAGGGTTGCACAATTTTTTTTCAAGAGAACATTTGGACAGAGGCTGCAGTGATGATGTAAGCACAGTGCTGAATGCCAACAGGGGTCATGGCCACCCCCATCCACCTCCACTCTTGTAGAGAAAGGAACATGAGCTTTGTAAAAATAAAGGGCAAGAGGGACAAGCTGCCTGGAAAAGAAAAAATGGAGAAACAATGTGATATTTGGCTCCTCTGGCATTTAATCATCCAAGCTGGGGAAACAAAGGCAGATGGAAAATCAAGAAATCTCCTGCTCAGCCTCAGGGCTAGCTCACTGGACACAGGGAAATGATTTCAAGGCAACATTTTGAAGATTTGCTGTCAGGAAAATGATGTTTTTCTTCTTTTAACCTGGTTCTTCTCATCTTGTTTTTGAGACACCAGCTTTAACTCCTGATACCTTTGGCTATCAGTGCCCACTCTAGGCAAAATGGCAGAAAGGCTCAAGTTTATTTCAGTTGTCCCCACTCTGTATCCTTGGACCTCTTAAGGAGTACCCTATGTCTCAGCCCAAGTACTCCTTTCACTCTTCTCATCCCTATCCAAAGCTATTCTCAGGAAACCAATAGTCAATCAAATGACATACATTTAAGCACCTTCTATATTCCAGGTACTGGATTAAATGCTGGAGATGCAAGAACTGTTGGGGAAGACTGCCTGCATATATACAAAAGGCATTGCAACACTTAGACTTTCTTCTCTTTCCTGCCTATAAAGGATCCCCACCATCTACCCACTGAGAAGCCCACAGAAACTCCTGCCCATCACTTAAAAGCAGGAAAGAAAATAAGGTTAAATCACTGGGGCCTTTTGTATGCATGCTTAGCTCCAGGACAGAAGCCAATTTGCCTTACATGTGGTAAATGGACCAAAACATAAAATACTAGTGCATCCTTTTGAGTTCACATGGGAAACTAGCAGAACACTCTTGGAATGCTCATGAGGGCTGGGTTTTTTGAGTATGGGAGTAACATTGTCAGATCTGCAACTTTAGGAAAATCACTTTCAAGAATGGATTGGAGTGGGCAGAAATTTGTGACAGGGAAACCAATTAAGAGACTATTACAATAGATCAGGTGAAAGGTGATGAGGGCTGGACTAAGGTGGTTGTTATGTGGGTGGAGAGAAGGAAATGAAGATGCAGTGCAGGTAAAAATGATAAGATCTGGCAACTGATTAAATAATGTGAGGTAAGAGTGAAGAGCCAAGGATAACAATGATATTGTGAATGAAGTCACCCAGAAGAATGGCAATGGCCTCAACAGAAATGGGAAAGTCTAAAAGACCAAGGGTTTTGGAGGGAAAGATAATGACTTCTGTTTTGGATATTCCTATGTGGCATTTGATTCTAAAAGTACAAAAGGTAACTTGTGAAACAGGACTGGAGATCAAGAAAGAAGTTAAATTAAAAATGCTCTAAATCACTTGACTAGAGAAATGCAAATTAAGACAACTCAGGTAGCACTTCACACCTGTCAGACTGGCTAAGATGGCAGGAAAAGATAATGATGAATGTTGGAGGGGATGTGGGAAAACTGAGACACTAATGCATTGTTGTTGGAGTTGTGAAATGATCCATTCTGGAGAGCAATTTGGATCTATGACCAAAGGATTATCAAACTGTGCATATACTTTGATCCAGCAGTATCTCTACTGGATCTGTATCCCACATGTGCAAAAGAACTCATACATGCAAAAATGTTTGTAGCAGTCCTTTTGTAGTTGCAAGGAACTAGAAACTGAGTGGCTACCCATCAGTTAGGGAATGGCTGAATAAATCATGGAATATAAATGTAATGGAACATTATTGTTCTGTAAGAAATGATGAGCAGTCTGATTTCAGAAAAGTGTGGAAAGACTTACATGAACTTATACTGAGTGGTGAGTAGAACCAAGAGAATATTGTACACAGCAACAACACTGTGATGGGCTTGACTCTTCAACAATGAGGTGATTCAAAGCAATTCTAACAGACTTGTAATGGAAAGTGCCATCCACATCCAGAAAGAGAACTCTAGAAACTGAATATGCATCAGAACATTATATTTCCATCTTTTTTGTTGTTTGTTCTCTTGGTTTTGTTTTTCTCCTTTCTTGGTTTTTTTCCCTTTTGATCTCATTTTTCTGCTCAACATGATGAATATGAACATGTTTAGAAGAATTGCACATGTTTAACCTCTATTAGATCGACTGGTGCCTTGAAGAGAGGGAAGTGGAGAGAAGAGGGAGAAAAATTTGGAAAACAAGGTTTTGCAAAGGTGAACGTTGAAAGCTATTATTGCATGTATTTTGAAAAATAAAAAAGCTAATTTTAAAGAAAAAGGTCTCATAAAATTTAGAATTGCAAGAAATAAAAATAGTAGCTCACAACTACTTGCTGATCAAAATACATTATCTCATTTATACAATAACCCCTGAGGTAAATAGGAGAAGTATTATCATTATTTCCATTTTACAGATGAGGAGAATGAGGTTTGGACTGCCCAAATGACTTCCCTGTGGCCATATAGTTGAAAAGTATCTGACCCAAAATTGAAACCTGGGACTTCTTGACTCCAGGCTTTCTAAGGAACCTCAGAGATTATTTGGAACCCCTTATTTGGGAGAAAATCATACTCATAATAGAGATTATAATAATAGCTTATGTGTTATAACATCTTAAAGTTTACAAAATGCTATATATGTATATATATACACACATATACATATATAAATACATATATATATGTGAGTAAATATATTATATATACACAAAGATACAGATATATAATTTTGTTCCCCAATATCTCTGTAAGGGAATTACTTTGAGAGGGTTGGATGACTTGGGGATTAAACTTATGACTTTATTAGTGAAAGGAGCTCCTGGTAAAGACTATCATCTACCAAATTTCCCCTGCAACAGATGTTATCCCCATTTTACAGATCAGGAAAATGAGGCCAGTGAGACGAAGGGACTTGCCTTAAATCACAGAGATAGGAAATGAAATAACTGGATGAAAATCCAAGTCTTGAAAACCAATATCCCTTCTGCCACAGTACATTGCCTCAAAGTAAAGGAATCAAATTCTGCCAAACTAAATTGAAGCTTTAGCAGGGAAATGAGGAAGTTGAGGGCACAGTGGAGTTCCAGCATTCTCCAAATCACAACATGCTTGTTACAGAGAGAGACAGAGAGACAGAGAGACAAAGAGAGAGACAGAGAAAGAACTGTGCTTTTCCTATATGTAAAATTAATCCTGTTGGGGTAATAAGTGTCACTGTGAGCATTTTCCTCTAAAAGAAACTTTTCCTGATCTTTATTCTCTCTCGGGAAATAAAACAGGCACAGCCAAAGCAGGCAGTCTCTTTAGCTTTCCCCCCACTCCATTCCCATTACTTAGCACAGTATGTGGCACATAGTAAACAGTTAATAAGTGTTTATTGACTGACTGGCTGGGCCTGCTAAGAGTATCCCCAGAAGCCTCCAGAATTAATTGGCAGGGTTACCTGGGTAGGCCATTCTTTATTCTTCCTTTCTGGAAAATTCAGAAGAATGGAAAATTCATAATAATGCTACCCAACACAATAGAGACACATGATATTGGTATATAGTTATCCAGATTTCTCCACTTCTAGGATCTCCACTCTGCCACCAGCCCCCTGCTGCTTACAGGAACCTCCCTGATGTACCTTAAATTCCCATCAGTGGCTTTCAGAACTTAATCCTTTCCTTTTGTCAGTGTTTTTACAACATCTAATGGTGGTGAGCTGTAATATCACATCCTCAGTAGGGGTGGTAGGTAGGGTGTCATGGGATCATAGAAAAAGCTGCAAGAGACATCTGAAATCATCCCAAGCAATCCCTTCATTTCACTGTTGAGAGAACTGAGACCTAAAGAGGTAAATTGATTCACCCAAAGGGCAGAGAAAGGTGTTGTCACCCAACAGGCAACGTCTTCAAACCCAAAAATTCCTGAAGGTTTGAAGGCTTTGAAGATCAGCTAATTTCTCCCAGTCAGTTGTAAAGCCTCCATCCCAAGTTTAATTAAACTCTTATACTCAGGAAAGATAAGGGAGGGGCCTGTGCTTTAAACACATGTGCACGAGGCAGCATATTTCAAGTTGAGTGTTCATCTTTAATTATTTCCTGTCTTTGTTGGCCTATTATTTCAAGGGGCCTCTTATATTTGTCACTAACAAGCTGTGTGGCCTTAAGCAAGTCACTTAGCCTGTATCTTAGTCTCCTTATCTGTAAAATGGGAACCTGCCCTACCTACCTCACCGGATTATTGTGTGGCTGGACAAGATTACATCGATCAAGGTGTTTTGAAAAGCAAAAAGCATCCTAGAAAAATAAAGTTTATGATCATACTGGCTTTACATTACCAGTTTAAGTCTACCTCATGTGTAATAGAATGCACTATGAGAAAATGGCAGATCTATTAAAAAACCATAAATCATAACCCTCAAGAGTATATATTTTCCAATAAAAGTAAGGTATTATTTTACAGAGAAGGAAACTGAGACTCAGGAAAGTTAAAGAAGTTTTTCTAACCAGTGTTATGTGGGATTGTGTGTGAGAGAGAGAGATAGACAGACAGATGCAGAGAGACAGAAACAGAGACAGACAGAGGCAGGGAGACAGAAAGATAGAGAGAAAGAGGGACACAGAGACAGTGAAACAGACAGACCAACAGAGACAAAGAAAGTAAAAGGGAGAGAGTAAGAGAGAGGGGGGAGGGTAAGAGAAAGAGAGACTCTGTGTGTGTGTGTGTGTGTGTGTGTGTGTGTGTGTGTGTGTGTGTGTTTGTAAG
Organism: Myrmecobius fasciatus; assembly: GCA_023553655.1. Classification (NCBI taxonomy): domain Eukaryota; kingdom Metazoa; phylum Chordata; class Mammalia; order Dasyuromorphia; family Myrmecobiidae; genus Myrmecobius; species Myrmecobius fasciatus. The sequence goes on from JAJPUD010017473.1 coordinate 26,545, forward strand.
AAGAGGGAAAACAGAGTAGGAAATCAAGACTAAAATGCAGGTTTCCTCCCTTTTGACACTAGATCTTTTCTGCCAAAACCACATTGTCCCTCAATAGCAAATTTGTTAGCAAGTAAATGCCACATAAACACAAATTGTAGGACCAACCAGAACCAGAACTCTTCTCATTGTCTCAAGCTACAATAGAGCTCTTTATCCCAGTACAAGTGGGAATGAGGGACTAACCTGCTGCTGTGACAGCACTTTGTTCCATAGATGCTGCTGTTCCTGACCTTGATCTCTGTGGCTGTAAGAATGGGATAATAAGGAACCACTTGTGTCCAACTGAATCCCAACTATGGGAATGGAAGGGAGCAGAGCTGAGCGACTGCTAGTTACAGCCCTCATTTCAGTGGGAGTTAAAAGGAAAAGAGGTTATTACTTGCTTGCTTCTCAGCCACAACTAATGAAGAGCCAATATTACCCACCAATGGGTGATTCTCCCTAACAATCTAAAATGCTTTACATGTTTTTTGACCTGATAGTGATGGAAGAAGCTCAGATGCAATAAGGGCCATTTGCAGGAGTTAGCTGCTTAAAAAGTCAGCTTATTCCCATTAAACCCAAGGGCTCAGTACTTAAAGGCCTCTTTCCAAAATACATGAAGTGTGATGCCATGGACAATAATGCTGGATATGGAGGGAGAGAGGTTCAAACCTCAGGCTGGTGACTGATTACCTATACTAAAAAGAGCTTTATTAAGATCAGAGCTCTGGAGCCAAAAAGTATCTCAGAGGAGAGTTAAAATTTAAAAACCTCTTCCTACATATAAAGAAACTAAGGCCCAAGGAAATAAAACAAATTCCTTATTAAGAATCCAAAGTTAGTAAATATCAGAGACAGAATTTGAAGCCAGCTCCTTTGAACTCCAGATCCAATGTTCTTTCTCCATGATAGCATAATGTCAGTTCTTCGAATTTAAGGACTATTTCATTTCTGTCTTTGTATTCTGAGTACCTTTGTTTTAAAAATGGATGACCAATGGGACCCAATTGAACAGAAGAAAAGAAAGCTGGGTTGCCTTTATAAATTGCCAAGTTTCTTTAATGACTTCAAACTTCCCATGAAAGCAAAAACCCATTTTTTAATACCAGCATTCTACCAATATTGTTGTGTGGTAGAGATATGTAATAGCTCTTTCCAAAGAGTCAAAAATTAATATCACAAAAAAGCAATGGAGATTTGCCTGGTGGGTCTGAAGAGGTTGCAAGAAATAATCACTGACTGCACATATTTAACCTATATCAGATTGCTTGTTATCTTGGGGAGTGAGGAGGGAAAGGAGGGAAGGAGAAAATTTTGGAACACAAAGTCTTACAAAAATAGATGTTGAGGAGCAACTAGTTGGTATAGTGGATGGAGCACCTGAAGTTAGGTGCTCCTGAAATCAGGAAGACCTGAGTTCAAATTTGGCCTCAGCCACTTAACACTTCCTAGCTGTGTGACCCTGGACTCCAATTGCCTCAGCAAAATAAATAAATAAATTAATTAAAATGTTGAAAACTGTCTTTACATATATTTGGAAAAAATAAAATACTATTGAGGGGGGAAAAGGAAAGGATTATTCAGAAATTCTGAAGGAAAAGAGTAAAAGATATTACCAAGGAATCACATGAAAGGAATGGTCTGGACATGCCTGTATCAAGATGAAAGATGGATGGTTGGAATGCTCCCATAATACCCTTATATTGTAAGGAGAAGTTAAGGAAGGCCTCTATTACATTGGGTGAATCTTATGTGGCAAACATACAGAGATATGTGGATCAAAGTAGAACAGAATTGGCAGACATGAATGGGCTGCTATCTGCACTATTGGAAGGAACTTCAAAATGTATGAAATCATAGATCTATTTGAATATATTCAGCCTAGCCCAGGAATATAGTTAGAGCCTGCTAGATGCTTATGGGTTGATTAATCTATAAAATTAAAGGGTTGGACTTGTAATCAGGGATTCTCAAGCTGGGATCTGTGTGAATTTGTTTCTTTAATCATTTGGTGATTATATTTCAATATAATTTGTTTCATTTGTCATCCTATGTATGTTATTTTCTGTATTTTACAAACTAATATGAGAAGGGATCTATAGATTTTACCAAACTGCCAAAAGAGTCCACACACACACACACACACACACACACACACACACACACACACACAAAGGATAAAAGTTTCTGGGCTCAGTTATCTCTACCTTCTATGATCTTGAGAACTCTCATGGGTAGGATGTTGTCAAAATTATGAGTTCACTAGCACTTCTTGGATCTATGATTTCATTAATATATTTCCATAATCAATAAAAAAGCCAACTCTCACCCAGACTGGTAGGCAAGCCAGTCTTGCCGAATTAGTTAAGTATCCTAACAGAAAGACAAGCAAGTCAAATAACCACCACCACCTTGTTGATCACCTTCCTTCAGACCCTGATGGAGGCAGTCCAGGACCCTAAGCCCAAGCTTAGCAATAGCAATGCTTCCAACCTAGCATCCTCAACCAAAATCAGCCATCATTCTGGGAAGCAGTCCTTGTGGAAATGCAGCCTGGCAACTGTTCCTACAAGAGCTACAGCCAAGCTATTAAAGACCTCAAAAATAAAGTTCTTAGCACCAAAGTCCTTGGCACTACTGAGCTGTTCAACATCAGAAATTGATACAATGACATTCAAGAAGAGACATTAATGTCTGCTTTGCTATGGCACTCTAAGGACCATGGGGACTTTTCCATTTGACTTGAATCTGAAACTGAACTCCTTGAGATCAGTCTGTTTTCATTGTTACTTTGTATCATGCCATAAAGCGCTTAATAAATGCTATATCCATTCATTTATTCATTGCTGTAGTAATAAAAAAAGTATAACAGTATCCTCTCTTGAGATGATGAACCTTTTAAAACATATCTAGGTCATTGGTTGATAGAAGCACTGACCTATCTTTTCAGCTTGGTAGGACCATCCAGGACTTCTTTCTGCTGGTCTAGCCATCACTTCTACACCAATATTGAAGCATTTATTTTAAGGGAGGTAAGGGTCAGTTGTATTCTTTAGAAATGCAGATAAGGCATCCATAAGAGTAGAGTTGAGGGGGGGAAACATTAATACCCATGAAAATCAGAGCTGATGAAGCTGAAGCAAGATTGAGAAAGTTATTACTGAAGGGAAGGGGAATCTGCAGAAGTAACAGGGAGATGCTAAAGAAAGGCATATCAATCTGTCAAGGTAAAGTTGGAGCTGGAGAGTGGAGGTAAGTGGTGAGAAGGATGGGAGCACTCTAGAAAAAATCCCGTAGCATAAAGGGAAAGGGCAGTTGATATGATGATGTTTGGGGGTTACCCTAAGTGAAGAGGGGAGGGGAAGGGGAAAATCAATCTATCTTGCCAAAGCTTTCCATTTCAAAGTAAGTCTATCATCTCAGGGCCTTCAGGTTACCTCAGGCACCGTGTTGTGGTTTGGAAAACCAGACCAAGGCTTGAGCCCTCCATGTTTAATTTGAAGGCAGAGTGAGGGGGCCATCTAGTGTCTGGGGCTGAAAGGGGGAGACAGAAGGAGCTGTCCCAATGAAGGGCGCCATCTGGGGGTGTGGGGGTAGAACACAGAGGGAGGTCACCTGTCCTCTAGTGGGATAGATGGATCGGGTGCATGGATGGATGCATGAGGAAAACCCAGGTGGATTGGAAGCAGAGAATGGGATTTGGCTGACAGGCAAAGGGAATAGCCTGGGATTTGGGGCTGACAGTCAGGCAAAGGGAGGGGCCTGGCTTGTCTGGAAGTGGGTGGGGGAGGCAATGGGAGAGAGCCATCTGGTGTCTGGAGGTGGAAGACAGAAAGAGTGTCTGGTGTCTGGGAAATGGGAAGGGTGTCGGTGAGATGAAAGGGAGGGGGGAGAGAGACAGTAGGGGGAGGAGGTCTGGGACGAAGAGGAACTGTTTGCCCCTGCTTCATCCACCTCCAAGCACTTGAGCTGAACGTCTTTCCCAAGAAACTGAACCAGACGATGTTTCTTAGACAATGAGAATGTGGACATTTCTTTTTCTTTTCCCTTTTTGTAATCCCCCCCCCTCCAATTCATGACGGGGAGATCAATGCAACTGAAGAAAGCATCAGTACTGGGTCCTATCGGGGCTTTCCTTTCATCCTCATTATCCTCATCATTATTTTAAGACTTGACGGTCCATCCAGCTCCTGACATCATTGTTTCCCGGTCTAGGGGAAGGTGGGGGGAGAGGAAGATGATAGGAGGGAGGGTTGGGGAGAAGGCAGGGATGTCGCATTGCTACGGACTGAAGCTGTGAGGAATCCTGGCGGCTTTAAATCAACCTTTGCGCAATCCGATGGGCCACGCCAAGACGGGTCCCCTTCCCGTTCTTCCCTAGGGAGGCAGAGAAGGAGCAGGCAATATAGGAGTACTTCAGTGTTATAGTAGTGCCCTTTCCAGATCCGGGAGTGTCTGGGTTGGGCATCCGAATTGAAACTGCATGGTGCTGAACCCCGATCCTTCCTCCTCCCATCCAAACCTCTCCTTTCTCTAACTTCTGACTTGAGATAAGACTCATTTTCAACTCTTGGCTTTTACACACACACACACACACACACACACACACACACACACACACACACA